>JASAMV010006137.1:0-26975 GCA_030248065.1 Rhynchonema sp. JSB1_4
TCATCGGTGTGCCCTAATCCCTTCATAATTTTTTCATACTTGGAAAGCCAATCGCCAATATCCAAGTCATCAGTGCCATCACCTCGGAAAGGATTTTCAACTACCCAGGAAAGAGTACCGGCAGCCATTTGTCCTCTAGCAACACGGAATGCCGCACCTAACTGCGGTGCTGCAGCACCCTGATCCATAGTTGTATTCGGGATCTGATCACGAGGAGAATCAGGAGTGGTTTGATTATTTGTGTGTGTGTTTGTTGCACGAGCCGGAGCGAGAGGTGACGTGGAAGTGGATACTACTTGTGTTTTTGATTTTGTTTTGGAGGATGTTTGAGGCTCTGGGTCACTATCGGTATGTGAATCTCTATGAAATCCCCCGTCTATCGTTAAGCGACGGAGTTGATAGCGGAGTTCCCTATTCTCTTTAGTCCGGGCGGTCAATTCGTCGTAAGCCTTTTTTAATTGATGGTTCAAGCTACGGAGCTCTTCGCGCTGCGTGGACATACGCTGGCGGCGTGCAATGCCTACATAGATACGGGCCTAGCTGGATTTGTAAAGGAAAATGTGAAAACGGATGATATTAGGAGGATACAAGGATTACTTACCAAGGGATCGATAGTCCAGGCAAATCGATGGGCGGGCGGATCGATCGGTATTCGTTCGAGCACGAAAACTTGGGCTGACTGTTGTCTTGGTCGCACGTGGGTTCGTAACAATAGATTAATAATAATTGGTGTAGAGCGCAATGCTGCAAAGTCGACATAAATTTTTCTTTCATTCCGGGCTCAATAATTCCGCTGCACCTTCTTCAACCAACGGGCAGATCAAAATAAAAAAAAACTAAAGTAAACTGAAGTTTCTGCCAAATCATATTTGTCAAGCGCACAAACAAACAACGCGCGTGACAATTTTTTTCTAAGCGCATTTCAAGCGCAGGAGCTTCCCTGGAGGGTAGGATCGAACTACCATCTCTGGATTTCAGAGGAGCCATGAAATCAGAGCTTACCATTAAGCTACAGGGAGCTAGGTGCAGAATACCGGCTGTAGGTGGCCAATCTACAGCTGCCTATTAATTTAGTGGACATATAGCCTGCGCCGCTGACAAGGCAGCACCAGAGCAGCTGGACGGAAGCGAATTATGGATAATATAAAAAAGAAGTTGGATTTTGCATAGATCCTTATGGCTTGGGAAGGCTATTGGGAATAAAAAGTTTTTGGAAAGTAACTTTTGGGAAAGTTCGCGGATAAAAATACATATTCTTGTTTGGATTGGAATACAACGCTTCAGTGAAGCTGCTAAAGCGAGCCATGTTCCAAATATGCGCATTTTTGGATGGAACACAGACTATAACACCACAATTAGGCAAAAGAGACCGAGGCTATAACAAAGCCTAAATTCACAATTCAAAACCGAGGCTATAACAAAGCCTAAACTCACAATTCCAGACGCAGCGACTTTGCAACACAGAAAATAACGCGCTCTCAGATCACGAAAAATGAAAATGAAACATGAATGTGGGATACCCATGTGCACAAAATAAAGAACGAACAGCAGCTCAGGGGAAGTCAAAACATAAGTGGCGGCACGTGCAGCTCACAACCCACGCTCACGGAACAAAGCGTGAAGCAGACGCACGCGTGACTAACATGTGTACTTTGACACTTAAAATCCGGGATACACGCCATATCGGAAGGCAGCGCGTGATGCACATAATCAGACAATTATGTACCAGCTAGGAATCTCAACTCTTTGGGATAAATACTTGTAATCACCGTGCAAGACCCAAATTAACAAAAAAGTTCACACACTTATGATAGGGATAACTGGAACCAGAACCAAAAATTATTGTGCAATTTAGCATAAAATACCAAATTGTGTTTTGTCTAGAGTGCTGACGACTAAGTTTTTGTTTTGACTTGCTAACAGGACTGGAATTTGCCGGAGGAATTTTGAAAGTTCAAGAACCATTAGGAGCAGACCCAGATCTAGATGGATGCGGGATGGGGCCAGGGGGTATAGTCGATCACTCAACCGAAACATCACAAACACGGAGGGTGCAAAATCTATGGACACGTGGTACAAAAACACATGGGCACTTTTAAACTCAAACTATTATGCTACACACACACATCGGAATCATCTAATCGTTCAAATGGATGCAGGAACACACACAGGAGGGGTATGGATGCAGGCATACTTAAAGGGAGGGCATGCCCCAAGTTTGGATTATGAGACCAACTACCCAAAATCAACGCTAAATTGTCAGTTTTATGAGGTGGGTAAAACCGGAAAGCTGTGTGGAAGAAAAAAAAACGTCTCACTCACAATATGTTAAAAATAGCAACACACCTCTGTTGTTTCGGCATTGGCCTCCTGTTTCGATGCTTTGAGTATTATGCTGCTTCCGAGTTGAATTATTCATTGGCAATTTTTGTGGGATTAAATTTATTAGGATTACAGTGAATTGATTTAAGCTGAAAAGTCTGAAACGCGCGTGCAATGAGGTCTATATGCAAGTGCGAGCGGAAGGTTTATGAATGTTACACAAAAAGCGCGAATTTATGCGAAAGAGACGAGATTTATGAAAACAGAAGGTACCCGAAAAATAAAGAAAAAAACACCTCGCTGGGGCACCTCATAAATGTTAGCGAGTTACTTTAGGGTACCATGTTTAGTTACTTAATGTGTTTCGTTACCTAACTCTATTATTTAAGAAAGTGCGAGTCACGAACCATATTATAGTTTTATGTAGATCAGACTAAAACATTGTGATGAAAACCAATACAAAATCAGGATACAAAAACTATGAAGATTACACAAAGAGCCGGGTGGGTACTTAACTGGTAACTGGCTAAAACTACACAAAACCGGAGTGAAATAGCGTCAGAAGAATCACGTCAAAACATACGGTGACGTGTATGCACACGCAAATATGCCTACTAAAATAATAATAGGGTTACAGTACTGGCGTACTAAAAGTGGCTGTTACACGGTGATGTTTCAATTTTTTTCTTTGTAAAACGTCAAGTAAAGTCTATTTTATTAATGATGAACTGCTGATTAGTAACAGTAACGATGAGGCTCAAAATAAGCATCAAAACTGAGACCAGTTTACTCCCACACGTGGTGAGCACATCGACCGAGTTTGATTCCCTGATTTTGCAAGGGAACAAGACCAAATGAACCCGAAAAGTACTCGTTTCAAATTAAAGTTGAGACTTGATTTATGGTGAGAGCAGGACAAATTTTGGGTAACCGTAAGTGGAAATTTTATGGTGCAGTGTCCCTGACATTTTCAAGATGGGACCCGCATTTAAAAAGTTACTTCCGCGTGGATTGACCAATGGCAACTATTGTCTTATACAGATGGTTCAAGACGAGGACGAAAACGTGAATGTCCTGATGAAGCGTTTTTTCGTGTGTTAGAGAGCGAAATGGATCGTCGCGCAAGTGATGAGCAGGTTACTATTTTTGTGTGTTGTGTCGCACGTTTCTATTTGTAGCCCCCCTGTTTTTCTATATATCGGAAGCATAAAATATGGGCTCAAGACGAATGGTATTGAATCTGGTTATGGTATGAGACTTGATTTAAATGCACTTATTGTTTTTTAGGGAAATCAAGTGTGAAATAAAGTTTATTCCAAAAGTTTCAGATGACGCTGATGAGTGGTGTCGGAGAGGAGATGGGTGTGGTCAATGTGCCGCAGGGTGGAGGTCAAGGTCGGTGAATTTTATGAACAATGCTGAACTTTGAGGTGTATTTTGTTTGTTTGTTTGTTTTAACACAACTGAAAAAAATGGGTAAAACAAAATATGAGTTTTTTAAATCAGTTAATTAGCTTGTGTTCAAGTTTGCGAACTGTTAAATAAAAACTTTTAGAGTCAACTGTGCCAGCGCAGCCACCTGTGTCGCAACCGCAGCCGGTGCCACACGAGCCGTTGGTTGTCGACGTCGAGCAAGAAGGTTTGTAGAGGGAGAAAAGAATGCTTATTTTTGTTTAAAAAAATGTTCCGTGTTTGAAAATTTATATTTATGCATTATTATTTAATCGCATTTTTTTTAAGAATCTGAGCGTCCGTTGTATGTCGGCACTGCGCGCCAGAGGGGCAGTCCGATCAACACACAATTTGGACCCGCCAGTGAGTGTAATGTTGTGACGCGTTTAATTTTTTGACTTCCCGCTGTGTCCCGATGATGTTTCATTAGCATCAATTTTTTTATCAGGTGGATTGTTAAGCTACCGTAGTAATTTGACAAGGGTGAATTGAGAACTTTCAAGGCATTGGAATAATTGCCTTTTTTATTTGCAGTCGGCGCACGGGAAGGTCTGGCTACGCGACATCCGGTAGGCTGATGTTTCAATGATTTTCTGCTTTTTTGTGCTGGTCATTTTGAGATTGTGTGATATGTATGTCTTAAATCTTACTTATTTATAGGGTACACATGATATACATGTAATGTAGGCACTGAGCGAAAATTCATTATATCAAAAAAAATTTATTTTTCGGTGATGTTTCAGATCGGAATGCTGTCGTTGGCCTGTGCGCTGGCAGATTTCGGACGGCAACAGCAACAACAACGGCAACAACAACAACAACTACATCAATCGCAACAACTACAACAGCAACAGCAGCAACAACAGCAAGGGGCTGTGCCCGCCGCGGTCGCGTTGCAACCATTGCCGCCTTTGACCAACGCGGCATTTGTGTGCACCGGTTCGTTTTACAACGGGGCTCATGTTTCCAAAATATGTCAGGTGCTATGTGTACTAAAAATCATGATTTTTTTGTGTATTTCTGAACATTTAGCGTAAATTAAACCCGAAAAGTGTGTAAAAACTATGTTATATATTCACATTATGACATCGGAGTTCGAAAGAGAATCTGTGAAATAAAACCATTCTTTTTGATATTATTCTTTCAGGGAGTATTGATGTGACTCCAGTGGCGGTGGCCCTTCGAAATGTCGTACTTGCAGCATTGCCAGTCGCGATTAATGACTCGGTTCGACAGGCGCTCAACGAACAACTGCCGTCATTATTTCGTGACTTTCTGCCGATGGCTTTGGCGTCAGCGCATTTAAGGCTGGCACGTAAGTTAAGATTTGTTAATTTTCTTGACAAATTGGTTTTCTGAAACCTTTTATGTGTAATTTAATTTAATTTTGTTTTTGTTTTTTTATAATTTTTTTTCAATTTTAATTAAACTGAATTTAATTTCGCAGGAACTGGTCAAAGATCGCGGGGTGGTCGGGCGTCTGGTCGCGGTGGTCCGCGTGGTATGGCTGGCGAGCGAAACGTGGACCAGCCACAGGCAGGGACATCATGGCGTTGAGGTATGTTGGGTCAAATTCCCAAAACTGTACCCAGCGTGTAAGTTGAGAATGACTTTAGTTTAAAGATATGCCTAAACAATTTTATTTAAAATCTTTTTACAATGGTGTGAATATATTTGGTAAATTGTGAGCTAAAATTTGGGTGGAATTCCCAGACACACTTCGCAAACAACTTCGCGGGGCGAGTGTTAATGACTATCAGCAGGCTGATTTTAGTTGACGGTAACAGTAGCAGTACTGAACACAGGAATGTTTTGGAAGAAAAGAAAATTTAACACACTATGGAAGGGGAATTGATGCGCGTTTATTAATTCCAAAATGTTATGTGAACCGCGGAGCGTAATATGCGTTTTTGGGAATTCAGCCCATTATTTTATAGAATTCCGGTAGTGCGTGCTACTGACTTTTTGTGTAACCTGAGGTTGCACCCTTGTACTAAAACAGCTGAAAGATAGTGAAACATCCGCTTGTCTATTAAGAAGGAATTTTGGAGATGAGGAACTGTGAAGCATACCAAGTTGTTATACATTTTCCTGAAATAAAAATATGTATCTATAACTTTCAGACTATCAACATATTGTCGGCGTGGCCGTTGGTGATGCACCCGAGGAAGATCTTGCATTATATGTTTGTGTAAAGTTGTTGTTGGATATTTTTCGAAAATTTGTGTGTGTTTTTAAGGCTAAAAAAAATTGTTTTCTTTAACTAGAGCGGAAGTTTGTCCGGTGATTTTATGTTAATGACTTAAGTTTCGGTGAATACAACGTTATGGACAGGGTGTCCTGTGCGTTTAGTACTTCGTGCTAGAATGTTGTCATTTTGTATGCCCTTGGGGAGAAACTTTCATCTAGAACCAAATTATGCCAAAATTACGCACTGCATATGTGTTGATGACGCATATGTTTCATGTCATATGTTGCGAGTGTCATTTTTCAGTACTTGAAACTCAGAGATGGAAACCTTTTAACCATATTAAAATTGTTGTATAATTGTTGTAGTGCCGCGAGTTGGCCTTAACAAAACTATTTGCACTCGTAATGACTATGGTTCGGGAACGGTTTGTCCCGTCACGGCCTTTATGGGTTTGAAGATCAAAAAGTATGCATATATGGTAGTGCACTGAACAATTGTGCGTATTTTGCGTGCAAATACAACGCTGTCAGATCTATCATGGGAAAGAAAATTAGAATTTAGTGTTCAGTGTCAGGCGGTATACTGAAAAAATGTGAAATGCTGGGTTACGGTAGCAACATAAGCTGATATCGCAAACAAAGTTTGTGATTCGTTACTAAATAGCTTAAATAGCTTCACTTTTGTGCCAATATTTAAAAAAATGAGCAGATTCCTTATTTTGGCGCGGTCAGCACCTACGGATTACAGGCAATGTGTCATATGTTTCATGTCATATGTTGCGAGTGTCATTTTTCAGTACTTGAAACTCAGAGATGGAAACCTTTTTGACGTCGTGTAATTTGTGTATGATTGTCATACCATTGTGTCTTTACTTTAAAGTTGATCAACTTGTCTTATTATGTTTACTTTACCTTGAAAAATGCCACATTGAATGCCGACAAAATAAATGGGTGCTATAAAAGTTCAAGGACTAAAAGTCACGATATGATTGGGCTCTTAAACAAAATCGACCAAGACACTCATAGTTTTTTGTTTGATCGAAAGAAATTTTCAGAGACGGGCAACGGTTTTTATCTAAATCAAAGCATGAAGTGAAAATTCGGGCGAATTTTATCGTTCGATTGTTACAAGGGCGGAATGTTCGCGTCATGCAGTTGCATTTTGGTCCAACCGGGTCGAGTTTTTGTGTTCAGGTCCTGCGTAGATTGAATGGCCAAAATTTCGGGCCCCGTTTGTGTATCGGAGATCAGAACAATACGAGTTGGGAAGTACTTGTTTCCCAATTTCACAAATTGAATGGATCCAGGTCGAATCACTGTGTGCTTTTTCAGTACCGGATGTTTGGCTGTTGTTTTTGCGACTTTGCGTCAAGTTGTCGGCTGCCGGCAAGAATCCAAAAAAATTGGAATTCAAGACGCATAATTGCGTAACGAATTATTTATGTCTGGAAAACAGGTGAAAAAATGAGACAAAAATTAGTGTCCTCAGAACTTCAAAAAACAAAAATGTCAATGTTGTGAGTTTGTGCGCTAAGATTAAGTACTCTCGAAAACAACACAATTGAAAAACTTATTTTTTTGTCTCAGGTTCGTTTCGTTGGTCAAAAATTTGGGACAGGCCGATCGTGGCCCGTGGTGTGGGAGTCCTGGAGTAACAGAATGTAAACAGGAAGTTAAATATCATGGGCAGAAAAAATACTTGTTCTGGATTGAAGACTCATACTTGTTTCTTAACCGAAAGGTGCAAACACTGTGTGGTACCCAAAATTTTTTTTTCAATGACAGAACATAATAAAAAAAATTGTCCTATTAGCAAGGCATTATGGACTGAAAAGTGCATGTAGGGCTGAATGAATGATGTAAGGTTGAGTGATAAGACTTCCTATTGTGACGGCTGTGAAGCATCAGCTAATCAGGACATGGTGGCATGGACATAAGAAGAAGAAAGCGCCGGTCTTGTGCTTTTGTACATGCCGTATGTCAGGCAAAGCAGCCAGCACAGACAAAACTGTGTACTTGCTTGCTGTGTGTTGGCGTTACGCCGAGATCTGTGCGTGTGTTGTGGGGTCGGCTGTGTTGTGCGTCGTACAGCGCGGCCGCATGTGTCCGTGTATGTATACGTCACGTATTCAGACAAGTATCATGTTCTGTTGGCGCGTATTCAAAATGTTGTTACACAAAGAAGAAATAACGCGTAATTACTACGCGCACTGCTTAAAATAATGGAAACTGGGCATGGAAATATGTCGGGGAGAATTTTAAAAACAGGTGACAACAAAGTAATAGACGACTAAATGGAATAAATGAAATGGAACAGAACAAAATCATGAAAATGTACAAAAATATCATGTTTTTTTTAGAAAACGTATCTAGAATTACCAATTTTCGGTGACACTTTCATTATCAGTCGAAAAATCTAGCGGCCAGTGACTGTATACCTGATGAAAAATTGCTTCTGGATTCTTTACTGATCGAATAAGTTCTTTTTCCGTGCAATAATCAATCAGTTTGTTCCAATTATGGGACAAACGCAAGCTTTCAGCATTTCCCACAATAATTAACTGTTCGGACGCTCGGCTGAGCACAACATTTAAGCGGTGGTTGCAAGTGAAATATGAATTTGGCGTGTTTAGTCGATCCAGGTCGGTTGCGCTAGGAGTGCGACAAGTTGATAAAATAACACATTTATACGTGTTGCCTTGTGAGTTCTGTACGCCAAGCAGAAACAAATTTGGAATGTCTGTCATTTGTTTAAAGCGTTGCAGCTGAGCTGAGTAGAATGTGATGTCTTCTAAACGAATGCTATGTGAGGTCTCCAGAATGTGACGGACTAAATGTAGGATGAAATTTACCTCCAACGTAAACCTCCAACGTTTACCTCCAGCGTATAACTCCAATATTCAGCCCGGCGCCGTGGCGTTTGTGCAAAAACATTTGGCCGCCACGCGACCACTTTGCGTGACATCCTTGACGGCAGTGCCGAAAAATTCCGGTTGGTGTGATTCCATAGTTAAATACAGCATTGGCCGTTGTCTCGACTTTACATACACATTAACGCAGAAGGATTTAGTCCAATTTTGCCCGCTGCAATTCCACTGCATAATACGATGCACTTATCAAGGTACCGTCAAGTTCAGCAAGAGCGTATCGGGCTGGGAGGGTGGGAACGCTTGATCACGCGGAATTTTTTAGGTAAGAAACTCGGGCTGTAACTTTTTCCGAACGGAACAGCCGTTTTGGAGACCTGCACAATTGTGCCAATGTCGAATTCATACTGTTTTTTATCGCAAAGATCGGTTTTGAAATAATCAGGGTAAAGCCGGTCGAAAACCAATTGCTGATTATTCCATCCGACCTGATTCGGGGCAAGATTACCTATAGATTTGAGTGGCCTCATGTTCTTAGCGTACACAAAATCTTGCAAATTCTCAACCCATTTTTAGTGTTCCCGCGGTGAAAAGTACGATAAATTCGTGTCAGCAGGTGTCTGCCCTGGATCTCACTCATTCCCGCTTTCATCGGCGCTCTCAATGCCAGATGGATAACTCGGTGCGACTCAAGCACGTCGTGATCGTGTGAATTCCAGAACTCGGTTAGTGAAACAGGAAAGTGAAAAAAAGCATTTTTTTGGAACAGAAAACTGCTGCAGTCTCTACCTAAATCTGTCGCAAGTGAACAGACTGGTGCCTTTCGGTTTTCTTTTTCCATCTGATCAAGAATTTCTTCGATTCCAACGGCGATATAGCTGGCTGTTTTCCGTTTCAGCGGTCGACACCAGATTTTGCGCGAAAAATTGTCCACAACGAGCACAATGTATCGATAGCCATTGTTCTGCTTATCAAATTTTTGCATATCGAACAGATCTGAAAAAATCAACAAATTCCCGACAAATGCAGGAAGTCCCCGATGAAGTAGTCCTTAAACCTGCTTGATAGGAACATCCGAGTCCAGAAGCGAATATACGGGCTCGCTTGTATTTTCTTTTCGGCGGCTTGAACGCTCTATATGTTTCTTGACGGGCCAAAAACCGTTCAGCTCTGGCCCGCGTTGTGCCTGCACGCTTGCGTAACGCTTCCGCGCCGCCGTAACTAGCCGGGTTTTTCAAATCATAATAGATCGATTCCATGTCCGAGAATCCGGCGATATATTGGGCTATAGATTAGCTCACTGGCGGCACTGTCGAACGGAGTTTCTTTAAATATTAAGGCCTGATGAAATAGTCCTTTAATGCCTTCAGAAGAAGCACTTTGTCAAGCCTAGCAAATCTGTCTCTTCTAGCCGTTTCGACCATAATTTGCAAAATTTCGTGTACCAGAAGTTCTACCTGGACGTGTTGAAACCACAAATTCAAACCACCCGCCTTTTGCGAAAGCATGGACTCGCTTCTTCGCGCTTGCTGCTGCTGTCCTGACGGTAAGTTTTCCCACTGACAGATACAGCGTTCGCATACGCGGCAGTTATGAGCGCGTACGCGATGTCTGCTTTTGTTGTTTCGCGAAATTTGCTTTTCGCACAATCTACACGCCACCTTATCGGACATAATGAATGATCGGCGCCAGAAATCACTTCTATTTATACTGTCTGCAGAAAGCCATGTTCACCGATCGACCGATGCGATCGTTGTCGAGAAAAACAGTCACAAAATCGATTCCTTCTCGCTGTCGAACTATCTTTACATGTCAGACTGCTACGAACATCTTGGTGAAGCACAACTTACAAACATTACCGGGTTGCACGGCGACGCAATGCGCGAACTCTTGGGGTTCACGAGAGAACCGATCATATGTCGTGCTGTCGACGACATGGACTCGTGTGAAACCATTGAGGCGTTGAAAATACTGGCCTGTTTACATTATGACTGGAAGTATGAACATTTGATATTCGCAAATGGCCACCATTCATTCAAGTCGTTGACTCATCCGATGGTGGATCGTTTTATGAACAAACTCACAGACCTATCTCCGGACTTGTCCGGTGTTCGCATCTGCATTTCACATAGCCCAATTGTCATTTGTCTGTGCAAAGTTCACAATCATCGTCTGTTGCGCGCGTCCAGTTCCAAATTGTCGTTTTCGTGGAGTGAAATCAATCAAATTTGCTCCGAAATTACACGTTTTCCTTTTCTGACATTGTTTAGTCAACTAAAGCATACTCTTATGTCAATCTTTTCTTGTGAACATTCTCAATACTTGTTGTGCCCTGCTCCGTTTGTTCACAGGATTGACTCGCAATTGCTGGCGTCCAATTACCCGTTGCTTAGTGCACTGTATTGTTTTGTCGATGCTGCATACTCGCGCGAGCGTAACACACACACATTTGTTGGTTTTTTGTCACTGGAATGCTTCCTGTCAATGACTGAATAAAAACATTTCAGACCAGAGTCAATCCAATCAACGAATTTCGTCGGCGACGTACCAATATAAAGGATTGTCAGGTGGGTCGACCGTAATCCACAAGATGCAGCCTCCGTTTCACAAAAATGGCTTGCAATTCCTGTCTGTCTGGCCATCCTGCTATGTTGCATAGTCGTGCTACTTTTCCGCCCCGGATGTCCAGATCAGTGCAATCTGGAGAAAAAATTGAAAAGTGTAGCCGTACATTGGTGCCCGATAAACCCGTGGTGTTGGATTTTTTGAATCACCATAATCTACTGATCTTATCAAAACCAAATCTGTTGGCCTTAATTGACCTTACAAAGCAATGTCTAATTTGCATTTGCATTCATTACCGGAAACATTCTTGGATGTGCATACAGTAAATGCAGGACTAGTGGCGATTTTGTGTGCCGAACAGGCAATCTAGCCCACTACATGTACCCTCTTGGAAGTGCACTATCGCTGCAGGCTAGATACAACAAGACAATTGGTCATTTTGAAGAGTGCACATTTCCCAGCGGTCAACAAATATTCTGTGGCGATATTGCTGGAATTGCTGGCTGCTCAATACGACGAATGAAATAAATGCACCATTGCTATTACTGCACTCAATTTCGACGAATTAATTACGGCGAAGTATTCCACAGGAAAACCTGTGCTCTCCGTCGGTTTCAAAATCAAAACTTGTCCATTCTGCGTTCTCTCGTTCCCCGACTCACACGACGGTCGTCGCAGGCTAGGCACACGTTCGCACTTGCAAACAAGGACCGGAGCCCGGACGAGCCGGATATCAACGCAAATTGCACGTCTGTTGCGAGTGTGGAAGTGCGTTCGGCGTTCATCGCCATTTACTGGTCGGTGGCTGTTAATATTCCTTACGCATCATTCCTCCCTGACATTCTCAGTATATGGCTGGTGTCAACTCCATGATGTTTCCAGGATCACGTGAACGTTATTCATCGCGGTTGTTCGTTCGTCTGGTGCTCCGGCTGCAACAAGTACAAAGTATTCGCCACGGACAAAAATCAGCATGGCCACAAGCTTCGCGGTTGTCGCGATGGCTCATAACCCGTTCCATTATCCGTGCGAACCACTGGACGGAATTGTTGGCAGTGACGAATCGGAATTGCTTTCATTCCAGTCATCAGTTGAGCAAGTATCTGGCGTTTCCGACAACTTCGTGCGATGCTTGGCTCCGCTGTGCTTCAAAACACTTCTTCAGACGGACAAATTCTGTGCTTTGTGCATCCAGGGTGTAGCGAAAACCGAATTTTCGCGACAGCACGTGTGCCACATGCAACCGCATGAGCTGTACAGACATGTGTCAACAGCCGAGCTGTTCGCCGCACTGGACGCTTCTGAATTGCAGCAACACTGGAATTCGTTCACAACAGACTTGTTGCTGGCTCCAAACATTGGTAAGCGAGCGCTGTTGTGGTTCTTCTGGCGGCAGTGGGATCATCGTCTGTTCCTGTGCATGCACAGAGCTCAACTAATGGACTACATCACTGATCACAAGGAAATGCTGACCGCTCTGTACGCTTAATGCTGCTGCCATTGTATGAGTCCGTGCACATTCATTGATAAAAATTATATCCGTCGTCATATTCGCGTTACGAATTCGGTTTGTGTAAGTCGGTTGATCGTCATCGACATCCGACTCCAAGCGCAAGCTTGGTTCTATCTTGTTTCGTTAACAATCAGTTCATTCATGCACTCTAGCGCCGGTCTAGACGACCACAAGTACGTCGACAACCGTCGCGTGTCACAGCGGCCTGACCGTTTGCGAAACGAGTCACCGATGTCGGCACTTCAATTTGCTTTGGAGCATCGACCGGTTCACAGACCATTTGACATGCACCCCCGGCGTTTGCCTCGAATCAAAGTGCGATGGGGGGTATTTTTGACACTTTTTCGACACGTGGGTCGACGCGCTTGTACTGTACTAACCGTTGTTCCGCATTCATATCAATTTTTTAGAGTTTCGGGTGCGAAACCGAGCAGTACACGTTCCATCAGCGCGCCTACCCCAATGGCGTCAGCGAGGCAAACACAGGCTTTGTGTCAGTCGCGCTACACATTATGCGCATCCCTAAGCAGAAAGTGCGTCTCAGCGTTAATTTCTACATCGAAACATCTACCGGGAAACAAGGACATGCCAGTAACAACAACTGTGTGCTCGGCACAATCAACGGTATCTGCTCGGCGACTCAATTTTGTTCGCACGAGCGATTGAAGGTACGATGTGCACACATCGGACCGCAAATTCCCACACAAAAACATGCGAAACCTTCACGCAGGAGCAAGCAGCGCTACTGGCCCCCTCTGGAGCGCTGGTGCTGCGAGCCGACGTCACCGTCTACGAGGAACCAATATGTCGCGTTCTGGATTCCGGGATCGTGCTGCCTTACGAGAAAACGCTGAATACGTGTCACGCGTCTACGTCGTGCAATCACGTGTAATTAACCCGTACATTTTCAGGTGACGATTTGTACCGAATGTACAAGGAACGACGTGCTTGCGACATTCACATCCTTTGCGGCTCCGTTGAGTACGACGTACACAAAGCAGTGCTCAGCGCGCGATCAGACGTCTTCGACGTCATGTTACAGGCACAAATGCTCGAAAAAGAATCCGGCAGGGTAGGCTCGATGCGAGCGTTTCAACAACGGTCATTCGCAGAAACCTTTCCTCTGTCGTTTCTTCAGGTTGTAATCCATGGATTGTCGCCCAACACGGTCGGAAAAATGTTGGAGTTCATGTACAATGACAAATATCCCGTAATGGACGTCGATTCAATCGAGGAATTGCTCGTCGCAGCCGATAGGTTTGCCACCGCCCCCTTAGCATGCCAGTGCAATACAACACGCCAATTTTGCAGATATCAGATAATCGGTCTGAGGACGATGTGCGAAGAAGCCATGTCAGAATCAATCTGCTTGACGAACGTTTGTCAAATGTGCCTGTTCTCCCAGAAACACTGCGCGCCGCTGTTGCACAAGCGCGCATGCCGATTCATACTCTTGCATCGCGAGGCGGTAATTGCCAGTCACGTACGTTGCGTGGCATTATGCCAGCAGTCGGTACAATCGAAAAGACAAAGACAATTTTTTTCAGGACTGGAAGATGATGCGCAGAAAAGACCCGGCGCTGGCCATACGAGTGCTCACACAAGACATTCTCATGGAACAATGATTCGTTACCTTGTATCCATTTTCTTGCCTAACATTTTAGACCATACAATAACATATACCCGACCATAATAATGGACGAAGTGCACAAATCACTCCTTAAACAAAGTCGTACGATTTCCGAAAATTGCTTCAATCCCCGGACGCAGTCTACACGTTCTTGTATTCGCACGATCAAATCACAGAATTGATTCTCGAAGATATCGAAGCAGTCAGTCACCTGCATGCGCAAGCGCACGCCCTTTTGTAAAACATTGTACATCTGCAGATCCCTACTCGACACGGCAAAGCTGCCGAGCTGGTTCGAACGATATGTCGCCGGGAGTAGTATTATAGGATGACGAAATGACCACTATGTTTATACACACACTCTAGTGTTTAAGGTCTCCTCGGACGAAAACGCGCGGGAATTCAAATTTCCCCACACACCGGACGCGAAAAAGACGCGATTACTGACCGTCTGATGTTTCATGCATTTGGACGCGAAAAAGACGCGATATTTTGTTAGGTGTATTCTGTACCCAGGCCCGTGTATGTACATACCAATGTACATACCTACTGGCACATCCGCTATCCCTCGCACATCAGCAACAGCCAATCAGCGCTTGCCTGGTTCCGACCGTGTTGCTGTGCTGGCTTGCTGTTGTGTGATGTTATTCCAGCTAAGCGCGCGGAGCGCGCGCCCTCTTTTGCTCTCTTGGACGCGCAAGGCGGGTATGTACCTACTTCCTAGCACCTATGTACCTTGCTTTTCTCTTACTTTCTTCTGCTATGCTTTATGTCTGTTCTTGAAACATCAGCGAGCTACATTAGGTTTTTACCCACATACTTGAGGTCTACTTCTACTCGTCTCTTAATTAATAAAACTTATCGTGATCAACGACACGCGGTCTGGATTCGGATATTACATATGCAATCTTCGGTGACGACGAACACACTACCCAAATCGTAACATATTCTGGCGACCACGACAAACTGGAAATATTTCTCTTGTGTTCTTCAATCGACGCGCAACCACTGTACAACCCGTTTCCGTGTCCCACCGCCTGTCGTCTCTGACGCTTACGCTCAACGTTTCGTGAACTCACAAGCTCAAGGACCTTCATTCTCAACCACGACGACTACCATCTTCATTCAGCAACAACAGTAAATTCATGAACATTTCCACTTCACACTTCACCGTCCGTTCTTTGTGCTCCACTTCTACGATCTCGGACATCAACTTTTCGTTGAGGGAGGAAAGAAGGCATCGACCACCAGACTGATCACCTCGTGTTCGTTGTTTTTTGTTCTTTCTCAGGTCTAAACCACAATTGAGCGCTTCTGTTCATATTTTGGCAAATTTGAGACGAAATTTCAAGACAATTTGGTCGGAAAACACGGCATTAAGGCGCATATTTTATACATACGCCATATACGTTTGGTATATGTACATACGTTATGACCGCAGTGAGTGTGAGACATTTGTAGATTTTAGACCAAGAGAGTGTATTGGGTTATTGACCTGCGTGTTGGTGTTGCGAAATATTTATCCATAGCTGACTATTTTGGCTTGTGTGGAAGTGTGCGCTGGTATAATGGCCTAGAATGGTATAATTCAAGACAATAGGTGTTTGCATCTGCTCAAACTGGTCGGAGAATATCGAAGTGGTGAAAACTGGACCGAATTTGTGGAGCGTTTCCACCACAAAAGCAACTTTGTGGGTCTGTCTTCAGGTGAACGTGCGCGCCTCCTGGTTGCTGCGATTGATCCAAAAGTGTTGAAAAATGCTGGTTATCAGGCGTTATCAGTTGAAGTTCAGAATGACTTCATGCAGTTGTTGCCAGCACTGACAAGAAGGATCCGCCCACCGCATGCAGAATCATTTTTCGCCACTCTTATGTATCAGTGCAAACAGACTAATAGCAAGTCGGTGTGGGATTACCATGCGGAATTGGTGGATTTAGCAGAACGAGCCTGGCCAGAGAAGTCACACGAACAACGTGACAAGGATTTGAAAGGAATCTTTGCTGCAGGCCTGATCAGTCCAAAAATTCGGCAGGAATTGTACCGCTCGCACGCTTGCACAACAGCATCCGAAGCTTTGCAGATCGCTCGCGATATTGAAGCCAGTCAAGTGGCCACACAGAGTGACGGCATAGCACAGCGTGTGTATTTTCTGCAAACAAAGCCAACAGACAGAACGAGTCATCAAGCGACTATACCTCAGCCGTTGATTGATGAAATTGTGAGTCGAGTGGCTACACTGACCACACGATCGGCCGAAGATCATGAGCATGATAGTCTAAGCTCGGTACAGACCGATGCACACCACACGCCGTGCAGTAACAATCGTGACTATGACACACAGCCACATTTGCGTTTCAATGCATTTTCGGTCGTGCACAACCAGAATGCCAGTGAAACTGATATCAAGCAGACATCGGTGGATCAGCATGAAGCAACCGGCTCATCTGATCGAAACAGAATGGTGTTGAAATGTCACCGTTGTCGGCGCGTGGGCCATCGCGCAAAGTTATGTCCGAAGCAAAACCCATCCCGTGTCTGTTACTGCTGTCGGCTAAAAGGGCACATCATGACGAACTGTGATTGCCCTCGCTGTCGAACGAAAAAGAGGGATGAGTAAGAACAAGGTGGCTGTATGCTTATTGGTGAGCGCTTTAGCTGTTTTGGGAGTGTTATCTCATGCTCTTGTGACCGTTGTCTTCTGCTCTTGTGAGCATTCTCTTCTGCTCTTGTGAGCGTTAGTTTCTGCTCTTCTGGGCGTTGTCGCCTGCTCTTTATCAGCGCTTGAACTATTTTGTGAGCGTTACCTTCTGCTCTTTTCTCAGCGCTAGAACCATTTGGTGAGCGTTACCGTCTGCTCTTTCATCAGCGCTTTAACCATTTTGTGAGCGTTACCTCCTGCTCTTTTATCAGCGCCTGAGCTATTTTGTGAGCGTTATCTTGTGCTCTTCTATCGGCTCTTGAACTATTTTGTGAGCGTTATCCTCTGCTCTTCCATTCGCGCTTGAATTATTCCGTGAGCGTTATCTTCTGCTCTTTACCAGCGTTTGAATTATTGCGTGAGCGTTTACTAGTGTTCTCAGCGGCTTTTTGTGAGCGACTCAGCTTTCCCATGGTTTTATCGGCTCAACGGTTCTGGTTCTTGTGAGTGTTCTTGCTCTTTTGCGAGCATTATTGCTCCTTGTGAGTGTGCTTTTCTGTGAGTGTCAAAGCCGATGTATGTATATCATCAGTTGACATCGCTTGTTTTAGTTTTCGCAATTTTCGACATAATGCGCGCGCAACACGACTTTCTAGAGTAGAAAACTCTGTTCGACCGAACATGAAGTTTATTGGATCCATAGCTTTGCCCTCATTTAGCCATGCATTTGTAAATTGTGGTGCACAGAAGTGCAGTTTATTATCGTTCATGTAGTGTGCACATGCATAGCTTGTGGTTGTAGCATGCACTTGGCGACTCAAAGTTTCCCGCGCTTTTGGTTTTCGAATCTACAGTAACCCAAAGGATGAGCAACCAAATATGGACGGCTTGGCTTGGCTGACCCAATTCTGACCAGGGCCCGTGATGGATTGGTGAAGCTTTGCATCCGCGGCAAGATATTGAAGTGCACACCATATATTCCAGTAATATTGCACACCCATGCACTGTTATTTGCGCTGCTGATCAGCCACACAGTGCAGCTTTGCAGCAACCCAACCTTGCACATCTTACGCTATTATATTGCTTCTGACATTGCCGTCGTCACAGTTGTTTTTGACCTGCGCTTATGGCTTGACCAATGCCCATGTGGGAACTGGGTTGGTCCGCCCATGTGGGAACTGGGTTGGTCATATGTAAATGATTTATCCTGTATATGTTGGCTTTTGTGCACCGCCTCATAGTTATCTTGTACAGTATGTGTGACTCCAACCAACGGGACCTAGCAATGTGTCACCGCACTGGTTATGGCACCTTGTGTTGTTGCCTGCTTGGGATCACAAGCACAACACTCACGCGCAACGCAACTGACCTTTTGGCTATTATCCCTGTCTGTCGGGTCGGGGGCCCTCAATATGCATTGCAATTGTATTTATGACCGCCTGGTGTCTGACTGACCATTTGGCGGGTGTCCAATCTGTGTAGAATGTATCATCGTGCGTATACATTGTGTGTCTGGCTGAGTGGTGTGAATGTCCGCACGCACCAACATTACACGCTTTCTGGCCAGCAGGGCGTTGGCTATGAGCTGGGCGCCTAAGCTGCATTGAGGGGGCAACGCATCACCTTGCTACATACCGAGTGAATGTGTGGAATGGGTTGTATGTACGATACACTAGTCGTGCTCTTCGGGGTTATCAACAAACGGTAGTTAACTTGACTTGGCTTAAGTTGCAATCACACGAAAGTCACGCGTAACGCAATATGTAGTCAATGGAGACTTATAATCATACTTGAGTAAAGTTCTTCGCATCACCACAACGCAATGTATGCAGTAATAGTAAAAACACAATGTGCATGCAACAATGCACATCAATTCGGTTCTTAACGCATATCACAACTATTTGTGATATCACATTTTATCGCTAAAGCCAAAATTGTTGGTAAACACAAGCAAATCCACGACGACCTATGGACCTGATAAAGAACCTGTATTGTATTTCAGTTAGTCCTTTTGCGTGACATTTTCTCGATCTGGTGATTTTTGCAACGCTACCGTGATTTGTGATACCCAATTTTGCCCTGCTCTGCTCATGTATTTTTTGTACTTTTCTGTCGCAGTTTGGTTTTATATTTGGATATCCGTATTTCTTCGCGTTTTCCGTCCGTGACTGTTGTCCAGTTGACCTTTTGGTTTTGTTCGTTACTTGCTAACTTTTATTCGTATCTTCGGGGCTAGCCTGTTCGTCAGTTTTTTTAAGTGTAATTGCAAACTTCTTTGTGAGGGGAGGATGGTGTTAGGTGTATTCTGTACCCAGGCCCGTGTATGTACATACCAATGTACATACCTACTGGCACATCCGCTATCCCTCGCACATCAGCAACAGCCAATCAGCGCTTGCCTGGTTCCGACCGTGTTGCTGTGCTGGCTTGCTGTTGTGTGATGTTATTCCAGCTAAGCGCGCGCAGCGCGCGCCCTCTTTTGCTCTCTTGGACGCGCAAGGCGCGTATGTACCTACTTCCTAGCACCTATGTACCTTGCTTTTCTCTTACTTTCTTCTGCTATGCTTTATGTCTGTTCTTGAAACATCAGCGAGCTACATTCGGTTTTTACCCATATACTTGAGGTCTACTTCTACTCGTCTCTTAATTAATAAAACTTATCGTAATCAACAACACGCGGTCTGGATTCGGATATTACATATGCAATCTTCGGTGACGAACACACAACCCAAATCGTAACAATTTGTCATTGTGATGTTTCATTTATTTGGACGCGAAAAAGACGCGATTACTGACCGTCCGATGTTTCATGCATTTGGACGCGAAAAAGACGCGATTACTGACCGTCTGATGTTTCATGCACTTGGACGCGAAAAAGACGCGATTCTTGACCATGTGATGTTTCATTTATTTGGACGCGAAAAAGACGCGATATTTGTCATTGTGATGTTTCATTTATTTGGACGCGAAAAAGACGCGGTTACTGACCGTCCGATGTTTCATGCATTTGGACGCGAAAAAGACGCGATATTTGTCCATGTGATGTTTCATTTATTTGGACGCGAAAAAGACGCGATTCTTGACCATGTGATGTTTCATGCATTTGGACGCGAAAAAGACGCGATTCTTGACCATGTGATGTTTTACGCATTTGGAAGCCAAAAAGACACGAAATGGTCAGAATAACATTTATAATTTTATTCAATTTATGTCACACAGTACCACAAAACATTTAATAGAACATGATTCTAGTAAGCATAAAAGTCAATGTTCATTGTACGATTTTTTTAATTTTGCTTGATGGCATAAGGCACATTTTCATACTTCTGACAAAAACCGTACACAAATTCACCAATTACGCCCATAGATTTTAAAAAAACACGGTCCGTATTTTGATATTTCACCCTCACCTCGGAGAACATATAGTTTGAGAAATATAAGGACTACCGTAGCCGCGAAGGCAACCACTCCAGAAACCACAGCGACAAGTTTTTTCGAGTTCATACTTACAAGGCAGACAACCGATAAGACATTGAAACTGAACCACCCTGATCGATTAGAATAGTCCCAGGAGACAATATTAGGAGGTACATTGATATATTCGCTGGGAGTTTCTTTTTAAAGCGAAGAGAAATTCGCAAATAGTCGCGTTCTGCGGGTTGAACACCTGCTGTTTCCCGGCTCAACTCAGCTTCA
This sequence comes from Rhynchonema sp. JSB1_4, assembly GCA_030248065.1. Taxonomy (NCBI): domain Eukaryota; kingdom Metazoa; phylum Nematoda; class Chromadorea; order Monhysterida; family Xyalidae; genus Rhynchonema; species Rhynchonema sp. JSB1_4. The sequence continues at coordinate 20,875 of JASAMV010006137.1, forward strand.
CTGAATGGAAACACAAACACGCTGTATCCATTCGCCCAGTCGAAACTGGAAAGTCCACAGGACGTTAGGTTTGTCGTGTGCCCAACGGCGTCCATCAACTTTAAATACGGAACGACTGATGCATATGACAAGTCTGTGTCAGACTCTTGGAGGTCAAGCAAGTACCCATTTGCATTTGGCGACCTTTGAATTCCCCAGTTTGCCTGCGCAAAACTAACGTCCCAGTGGTAGAACCGCATGGGGTTCTTGTCATAAGTGGTTAGCGCCGAAGTTTCAACAAAAAACATGAATGCCATAGACGGCCTGGCTCCAAATCCCACAGCCTCTGACCACACACTAGTGCCCCTCGCAAAATTGAAAGGACCGAGAGTGCTCAATCGATTAAAGTTATAGCTCAGTTTTGATTCGCGAGCCCACATCTCATTGATAGATTTGTCCACCGATTCCCTGAGGCGGAGCCTTCTAATTATGAGCTGACATGAAACCACTTCGATGGAATATGTATGGGTTGTGTTATTCGCCAAAATTACGAACTCGTCCATTGCAATGTCAATAGAGACCCCATGTCGCACATTTCCAGGGAGCAGTAAGCCGGATGAAAATATCGGGAAATTCAGTGGAACTAAATTGGTCACAACTCGCGAGCCTTCTAGTTTATCCAGTCGGCTTTGTAGTGCTGGGTTTGTTTCCAGATCGATCGATCCGGCCTCCCCCGCCATGTCGTTTATCTGCATGATTTTGCTCTCGTTCCAATCGGGGGCTTCTTTCGGCATTACAAAGGTAGAGACAAAATATTCCCGGAAAGCTCTGCTTCCCGGAGGGGTTTGTCCGTCTATCACAACATCATTGAGGATTAAGACTACATTGTCCAGTAAACTGGAGCCCAAACAATTGATGACGGACACAACTTCGTCCTTGTCCATCTTGGTTTTGTCCATCGCAACACCGTCGCGTAAAAGACGGTACTTTAGTAAACAATCTATTTTTGGGGCAATCCATAGTCCACTAGTTGACACTGGGAGATCAAACTTAAAATGTTTGCTCGTTTTTGTGGTCGGGTCTACTGTGATCTCCTCGGTGTAATTGTACAAATACAGATGATCCCGCTTGGAAAATAAGTCTAAACCACTTGCGTTCATCGTCGTTTTCTCTTGATTAATCGGCGCGAACGGTTTATGGAGCGTTTAATTGGTCGACGCTTAATTATTCGGCGTTTCACCACCGTAGCCCCTCGGCGTTTCGCCTTTTTTCGCGGCTTTACCACCCGCTTTTTGCGCCGCCCAATAAACGCGGACTTCCCTGCAAAAAAAGTTGGACTTCCGTTGCAAAAAAGTCAGCTCGACCTCCGGTACCGTAACCTCTGACGCTGAATTCTCTCCTTCAACCTTACCACTTTCTTTCAGCCAACGAGGTTTTGGGGTATCGCTTGGGTTAAATAAAAGACTGGCCAATCCACTCATGTTTGGAGAAAAACCAATTGACTAAATAATTCCCCAATTTATAAGTCCGCAGTCGCACACAACGTCATCCTCCTCATTATCGATCGTTTTGGTATGAATCATGCAAGGCAGCATTTTCCTCTTGCAACAGACACCCGTCACGCAAGTCTTCCACAGCTCGTACCGAAGTATTTCATTCCCGTTTCGTGTGAATCCTGTGTTTAACATTGGGCGAGGAGACCGACGGTCGAGTAGAGTATCCAAAAATAGGTTCCATGTCAGGTTTTCAGCGTTTAATCTCAACGAGCAACCCTTTGAGGCCACCAGAGACCCAAAGTCTTCATTTCCCTTGCTGACTATATACATTTTACTGTTGAGGGCTACACACCTTTCAAGGTCTGACTGATCTATGTTGCAAGAGCTTGAATCTGACGAATCGGCCCATCTACCCGGCTGGAGGTGAGTATTTGTGTCATCCCTTTGCACCAAGAGGCACTTGGCATCGCGAAGAAAGTCTTGCTTCATCGATGGGTACACGGCGCTCCTCAATGAGTCAGCCCCAATGCTGAAAATTATACCGTCAGTCTCAACAACATGTAAATCAAAAGCCTTTCGTTTAACATAGCGCAAGAGAAAATCGTATATCATATCGATTATGATGCACTTACTGTTCGCAAGGCACTCAAAACCTTGAATCAACAAGGTGCGGTTTTGGGATAATTCGGTTTTCATTGTAAGTTCAAGCAAATCGTCGCAATCGATCACGCTATGTAACCCTTCAGTCTTAAGTGCCCTATTCGCCTCCTTGGTTCTGGGCCGAATGTATTTTGTTTTTGTGTACCGGTCTTCATTTCTAATTAAGGAACCATACAGAAAAAGATACAGACTTTTGTAAAATGCCTTTTTTACCAGGTTCCCTTCCATAAAAGCACGCCATCGGGCTGCAACCTGTTCATCCAAAAAATCGCGAAACAGATACGATTTCGAGTACTGAATAAAGTATTTCACCCCATATATTTTCACTCCAAGGTTAAGCAGACACTTAACGACCTCTGTGGTATAGACAAAATCCTCAACTTCAAAACACGTAATCAACTGAGTCCGCTGCCCAGATTGGAACAGATTATGACGGTTGCAATACTCTTGCATGGGGGGAGACAAGGCTTGTGGGCGAATTACCCGCTTGGTCCACAGGGGTGGATAAACGTCCATGAAGCTGCGTAGTTCCCGTGGAACACACGCGCTCGCACACAAAATTCCCGTGATTTCTTCATTTTCTATGCTCTCAAGAAGATCGTTGTCGGTTTTAAACCTCGTTCTAACGTGAGGACAACCGAAGTTTGTGCTTGCGATGACGAACTTCATCATGTCGTCGTTTCTTTCAAGTTCCTCCATTTGACATGAAAATATGTATTCCAGCTTGAAGTACCTCTGGAGAACCGCTATCCTGTTCATAGTATTGTGCAAAAGTGTTTCGGGGTCTTTTCCCCCAACAATCCCTCGTTTTAAACACCGCTCATGGCGGTACGGACACGAATGTGCCCAGGTCCACTTCGCCCTTTTCATTTCTGACTATACCATCCACCCTAAATTTCCCCTCGGGTGTAGTGACCCAGGCTTCTCCAGCCGAATTTCCAGTATGTTCTGCAAACCGACCCTCCCTGAGGCTTACCCACTCAACATAATAACAAGTTTTCAGTAGATGTCTCTTGCCCAATAATCTCGCGCGATAACTTTCCTCTGGCAGACAAACGTAGAACACGCTTGAACACATTCGCTGTTGCATCACACAAGCGTACATGCTCACACAGTCCCAAGCGTACAATGCACCCATAGTTCGTGGAGTACGTGTCATGTGTGGGTTAACCTTTGTTACCCCACCCCCCCCCCCGGATTCCCTGCCTCGTGTGGACCAAACTAAGGCCCCCGTGCAGATTTTTTCTAAGTTGATTATAAAAAAAGGTCCCCTTCTCCAAAGTGTATAAGACCGCGTCACTTCCCTTTGAAATGTAACTATGAGCATATGCCAAGCTCATGGAAGGGAGGCTAACGAATGACGTGAGATTTATCCCTTTATCCGGAAACTCCGACATCAGTAGACTTAAGGCTTTGGATAATCCAAACACATCATGTGCAGCATAAACGCGGAGGACCTCTCCCAGCGTGGTGCACCCCTTCGATCGGTAATAGTCATTAATTTCACCGAGTATTTGTCTACCGGGACGCGGTTCTTCAGTCAGACCCATCACCACCAATGCTCGTTGCCCGGACATTCCGCTGCGAACCATTTCACCAAAGATGCGAAATTCTCTATTTAATGCATTTTCTTGTACGAGAGTGTCTTCAAATTGATGATATTTTAGAGGTAACTTGGTTTTTAATGATTCATGTCCTTTGAGTGCGGAAAACGGGAACTTTATGTAGTAGACTTCTTTGGTGTTTGTGTGTTGGTCGGTATTGCCGCAAAGGTTGTCGTTGCGGTTGTGTGCTGTCTTGCGTTGCTCTCTTGTTGGTGTATGACTTGTCTTGTAAGGAAAGCAGAGCCACGGAGCCAAAGTGGTTGGTGTAGCAAGTTTACGTCAACGTCGTAGGTAAGGACACGCCAAGAAAATACACGAGAGTTCAGTAGAGTCGAAATCTTAGAAGTGACAATGTCAGAGCAGGAAGCAACGGCAAGACGCCCAAACAGGAAAGACAACAGAAAGTAAACATCTAATTACACGCGGCAAAGTTGCCCCAAAAGGGGGCACACAAGAAGAGACCAAAGGGGGCGCAATTAGTAGTTTACACAAGCCCCAAGCAAGCACAAGCGGCATCCGCTATAAATGTACAAAGGCATGGGCACACACTAATGCTAGAATACTAACATGGCATACTGATAACAGAAAACTCAGAAAATAGTCAACATTTTCTACACTCCCTACTTTAGAAGAAAGTAGGCATAATACCAAAAGAAGCAGAATGTAAAAATACAAGACAATAACTCGCACCAAGATAAAAACATGGTGACCCAAACATACAAAAGTCAGCACACTCCCACCAACAGCAAAATGTGAGCATTATGGTGTCGCCAAAAAGGGGTACATAACAAAGCACAAGTGAGTGAAAAAAATTCATGACAAGATTTATGTCTTCACAATGGACATACCCATGAGCACACCAATGTCAGAGAGAATTTTGGTCATTGTTTTGGTTGTAAAGTGAACATTGTCACTCCTATAAGGACCCCGAGGTATGAAGACGTCGCGATCCCTACGGAATGAGTCAATGATCATGTCATTGTACCTATTGTACAGTTGGGTGTCAGAATTGATCACTGGTAATGGCACGAGACCGATTTTGAGATTGGGGCTACGCATGCGACAAACAGCAACCAATTTTTGGAGGGAATGAATGAGTGATTGGATGGTGTTGCCACTTGTCACATCGTTCACACCAACACACAACACGTAGCCTTGCCTAGGCCTAAACCTAGAGTGCATCGTGTCCACCCTGGCGATGAGTTCACGCGTTGTCGCACCGGACTGCGCCAGAACCGCAACAGAGTCATCGTAAAGAGACGACGGCACTCGCTCGGCAGTGACACGCGAATCGCCACCAACCCAGACGTTCGGCTGTGTTCGGCCCTTGACAACGGTCGGCGGTGGCAATGACGACGACCGGCTGTTGTGGTACTGGAATTCCCCAAAAAGTCCCGTTTTAGGTCTGATTGTTTTGTTTAGGTTCCCCTGTTATAAAGCCGTACATCTTAGGGCTGAAAGAGGAGTTTGGTGGTGCTACAAACAGGAACAAACGGAAAAAATGGAACTATACCTGAGCAGATCCTGAGCGCATTGGGGCACGCTTGACGGGGGGACGGGCACTGGAACCGTGTGGTGCACGCAGGCGCTTGGTTGCACCAGCAGGGGGCCGAGCGTTGTGTGACATGTGTGCGCGTGTGCTGTGGGGCTGCTGTGGTTGTTGCATGATTGACTGCTGTTGCTGTTCCGATTGAATGTTGTTGATGGGGTCTTGCACGACGGTTGAAATGTTTTGTGCAGACCCGTACAGAAGGGGCCATTGTTTGACCGCCTCTAGCAACAAGTGTTTGATAGCTATGGGTTGCGTCTGGATGAGATGCGACTGAGTCAGTGACTCAGGCGTGTTGGACAGCATGTTCGCTGCGACGCGTTGCAGCAAAAGGTAGTCGAGTTTCTGGTTTTCGTCGGCTGTTGCGACGTCAGACGGTAAAGGTGGGATGATGTTGGTAGACATTCTGTTGCAGACAGTATAATAACAGCAGCGAATTGTAGAGAGAAACTGAATATTGGGTGTGTTGCTCTGCACCTTTTTATAGCAGCACACATGTCACTTTGCTCTCATGTCAGATATAAGCGCATGTCAAACGAGCAATTATGCACTCATGGGCTTGGGTTGTAGTTCATGAATATTATGAGTTTTTGACCCTTTCTGACCAGAAGTTGTTACGAATGAGGAGATCGGAAGTGGTGCAGAGCCATAATGATCTGGTTTGATGGAATGTTGTCGCTTTTAGGGTTTTGTGGCGTTCTCATTCCGGTTTTGGAGCGACATTCACCGAAGTAATGTACATAATGAAGCATCATATAAATATAACGTTTATAGTATGTACATGCAGTACGACGTATTTACAGTATATACAAT
>JASAMV010006139.1:0-11938 GCA_030248065.1 Rhynchonema sp. JSB1_4
TACATATATATTTGTTTTGTACAGTCTGCTGTGGTATTCATTCGCTTGATAGCGCCATCCGCTCAAATCACAAGGCAGCTGCAGAACCCGCGGTTTTGGAACGACAATCTTAGACTTCAAGCAGATTTGACTTGCTACAAGAACTGAATGCGCACATAATGACGGCTGCTTAGGTAGTTTAGTAGAGCCACGGACCGCCTAGCGTTGTAATGACATTGTACCGATGCGAAATACAAGCGCCGCAGGCGATTTTTTGAGAAAAAAACAAGCAGAAACATGCATAAACGGCTGCCAACACGGTGCTGCAAGATTTCGGTTTACGGAATAAGGACATTATTGTACGAAGCCCTGGACTCTCCTTACCTGTCAAATCTTTTGTGACCCACGTGTTCGAATTCTTTTGCATCCAATTGCGGATCAGGCGAAACAGTGCGAACGTGACGAAGATTGCATCGCTGAAACAGCTACGCTTACGCATGCCAGTGGAGATCTCTACATGCAGAACCATGATATCGAACGATATATAGCATGCCCGTACTATCTCTTACTATGGACATGAAACGGTCAAAATTCCGAAATCGCACACGGTGACGTGACGGTTCATTCCAGAATCGTCAAAAAAGCAATTTTTTAGCCTCTGCCCTTAAGCGTAAGAACTGAACTGCGCACGGCTCACAAACGAAGACTGTCGCATTCTCTAATATATAGCTTTGATTTCTGCATGTGCTCGTGGGCTTCATGGTTTTGGTGTCCAATCCAGCGACCACAACATGCACGTCAACTAACCTGCGCACTGAGGCAAAAAGTTGCTATGTAGTTCCTATAGTTGTAGTAAGAATCAGACAGACCGATACCTCAGTCGTTCTAAATGTACCATTTCGAATGGCTGGTTCAGCATAGTATTATGTATTTGAATGTATCTTATTTTTTGGTTCATTCTGTGAAAAAATGAAATTCTCACGGTTCGTGTGCACTTGGTTCTCCAAAAGTCTTCATTCTGCCTGCGCCGTCCATCAAAAACTGCCAAATCCTGATGATAAAGTGCGCGATTAACCTTTTTATCCGACTATTGTTATTTTTGGTCTCAGCAAAGTATAGCATAAAAAAGTGCATATAATTGACTCTTGAATTTCGACGGATAAAGCAGCAAAGAAGAATAAGAAAGCCACTTTCACAAATGTGTTTGACGGCTCCGTCCGTTTGGCCGGCTTCACAATGCGAGCGTGATTTGCGAGCGATCAGGCATTTTTAGGTGCATAGCAGCGGATACCGAAGTCACTTGTTCATGTAAGTATGTTCGTGTGATAAAGTCGAGCTTGACGTGTTTGTTATACTTTTGACTTCTGTGCCTATGCTTTGAAACATCACGAGACCATATTTTTCGCTAGCTCGCAAAAAGTGATGCGAGTCGGCGATAAATTCGGTCCGGTGATGGTCAGCAGGGACGACAGTTCTAACGCATACTTTTTGGCAACAAACTCGGGCAAACGGGCTGACAGTAAGGTCGTTAAGTCAGGTCGCCAAATCAAGTAATAATACATGAGCTCCAAATCAGCGCGAAAAACACTGTAACGTTTCCACATGCCAAAAATCCTAACCCACAACCAGCATGCGTTGTGGAACCGGCCTTCGCCACGTGATTTTCCGCTGTTTTATCCATCGCTATTATTTACCGAACTGTTTTGCTCCCTCTAAACATGCGCATGTTGTCAGGCTCGGTGAATGAATGGGTGCGGAAATAGCCTATCGTCTAAATTGCTCGCAGCTCCCCGCGCCCCCAATGTCTTCCGGTAAGTGCCGATTGAGCTCAATTATCCCACCGAAAAAGTTTTTGGCGTATGTACATGCACCGGTACGTGTGTGTGCGCACCTGAGTTATGGCACCGGATGCAAATTGGCCGCTGTGCTGCTGACTATGCAGTGTGGACATATGATGAAGTAAATGTGCTGCCAAAGTGTGGTACAATGTATAAGAGCACAAAGTGTATCACACCATCGATTTTGTAGATTTCTTCACCCCATTTTTACGGCACACATCTATTTTTGTTCCAAAAACTGGTCTTACTTCCGGGTGCCAACTTTTCGTCTTTAAACGTCGCCGTGCTTTTTTGCTTTCTTTGCTTCACTGGTTATATCTCAGCTGCTCGCTAAATATTGCACTTGGGCTGGGGGCATATCCGACCTCCAAGGTTGACGTGTCAACGGTTGGCTGCCTTTTGCAGTGCATACTTGACGTCAGCCGATATTTCCTATTCATGCGTCTCTAAATTCCAACAAAATTTCCGCCCCTGCTTATACGGAGACTGTTTATTGTTGCTGTATTCGGCAGCCGGACCAGATCAGTACCGATGGGCACAGCCATGGCCGAGCTCAATTATATGCAACGTTCCAGATTGGTAAGTTGGTATGGAACCAGTTTTTGGATCTGAATAATGGGTAGCATTACAAATATGAGGGTACGTGTTTTGCTATTAATCCGCCAAAACTATGTACAGTACCAGTACGTTCCCTATGTGAATTCTGTGTTTGCAACGTCTTCGTGCGTCAGAAGTAGTCTGATGTGGGCATATGATAGCGCGGGTGTAACTTGGTGTACATCTATTATACGATAATTGGTGAATATGTATTTTAAAAATTGACTGACAAATAACAATTGTACTGCTTTGCTTGCCAATTTTCACACTTGGGCGCTTCGTTAGATGCCCACGACCGAAACAGCGGGGGGGACCTTATACCAAAGTTTGAACATCCCCGCTCCATGATATTCTATGAAACATCACCCACACAGAACGGCTACCGCAGCATGGTGGGCACGAACCGGCGCAACAGTCTGATTGACGACGCAAGACTCGAGCGTCGACTGCATCTGGAGGAACGACAAGAGTCCATCAGCGCACATCGACGATTGTTGACATCCGGGGACAATGTCGATCAACAGGACAAACCGGGCGCTGCGCGGGCAGAACCAGAGGCGCAAGCCAAGGTCAGGTGCGGGGGGATTGCCAGTTGCTTGCTACACTTCGGCAAAAGCTGTCACGTTCATTACAGTACTGCATGGTCAGGCTTTCATTCAGGTTGCACTTTATAGCTTTCCTTCCTTGAGAAGAGACTTCAGAAACTCGTCCAAGCAACGCAGTCAGTTCTGCAGCAGGATCTGTCATTGGAGGGAGCATTATGAGATCAGAAGAATGATCTGTTGGTGTAGGTAGTACATGCATCACTCTTCCCTCTTATTTTCATTATTTCTGGTCACTGAAAAGTTGTTTTTAAACTAGGCAGTGATGTTTTTTGTTTCTTTTTTCATCAGGGACAGGAAGAGACCCGCATCCGATGGGCAAACCAGTTTTCATGTATACCTGAAGCTTACAATAAGAATTCGAAGGTTACCACAGTCATCATACATAGTATCAACAAATTTGCAGTTGTTGAACAATCTGAATGACGAAGCGATCGAAGTGATCTGGGAGGCCGAGGAGAGCGCGAAAGAGCACAAACCGATTCATTATTCGTTGGTCGTGCACAGTCGCAATGCATCGAAACGACCAATCGGGGAATTGGTCGCGCTGTTCGAGGTATGATAGTTTTTGTTTGTTCATATTTATCTTTTCCAGATGAAGAGGATAAAAATAGTCCAAGCCAGTCCATTTCCAAACTGCTGCGGTGAACAGGAACCTGAGCAAAAAGGTACCGATGTACTGTGTATGAAGGTTCAAGCACAGTTCGTTGACGCATTGGGGCCAACACACTGCACGCGCGCATTCGCGCTGACGATGACCTGGTGCACCCCTTAGGTGGAAAGAGCCAACCAAAACACTTCACAAATCACATTGTTTATTTCAATATGAAAACATTGGAAACAGGGGACATCAAAATTCACACATTTATCCACAATGTGTCACAAGTCATCATTCTGATTAATCTGATCAGCCTGTGCCGCTCGCCAAACGACACTGTAGTTTCTTTGTCGTACGGTTGTGAAACATCGCCAGCACAATTCAACTGCGAATAGCAGTGTTGCTGCCAAAAACAGTGCCAACATGAGACAGAATATGCCCGCAGCGCCTTCAAGGGTCAGTTGAACACCCGCGGTCTGCTCAACGCACGGGTGACGCTCGCTGCTTCGTTCCGTGTATCTATGAATGGGTCAGCGTTGGGGCACCATGGGTTCTTGATCAGTGTCTGATGCGTTGTTGATGGTCGGGTCGTCAAAAAGCGCTGAGCACCAAAAATAATCAAATCCCACCTTTCACTCAGCGCCATAATTTGCGCCAAATTCACATAAATAGCGCGATTCAACTCTTTCTGATGTGTGAAGTTTGGTGACGTGAGAATGCCCAGCCATTTGCGACGAAGGCCCTCGGCCGGCACTTGGTCCAGATCGCAGCGAGTCTGGAACAGGTACAGTAGGTAGATAATTATACAGTTGTATGTTGGTCAACAGTGCGTGTTTTGGGGAATCTTTATCTGGTAACTATTACTGTATGTCTGTGCCACCCTACATGATTGTGATTGTATGGATTTTCATCAATGTGCATGTAGGTACATAAGAGACGGTTCTGCTTTCAGGCTGAAGTCAAACAGATGCTGCGGTTGGCGGTATATGTAGGTACATAGTCTGCGTGTGGCTATCATGCCCGTCACCTACATCACTCATATAGTCAGTCAACCTATCGCATAGTGTGTCTTAACGCTGGTAGCAAGGGCAGTCACCAAACTGCACATGTATAACAATACACGCTGTGAAACATCACCCACCTGTATCATCTGTTTGGCGCGCACCTTCGACGCCAACGTGACGTACTGACCGGTCATAATCAGATCGATGGTGCGTTGTCTGTCTCTGATGATGCGCACTGGATTGCGACTGAGAGCGTTGCGAAGTCGCACTATTGAATCCACATCCGAATACTCGATCTCCTGTGATGGGTAGCTTTTGTGAATTGATCTGTTTGCCCATTCGGAGCTACATTCAGGCGCAAAGCAAGCACAATCTTGTGATTTTGCTATATGGAGCTGCGGCACTGTGTACCATAACTTCGACCAGCGTTCCCTGCACACAATAATATTTTGAAACAGAGCGAACAAATTTACTTGTTTCAATCAATTAAATCCCAGTTCGGAACTCAACTCCTTACCAAACCATCTCATTACCTGCATCAGTGAATTTCCCTCACTGTTCATGATCAGATGCACCCTGTTCTGTTCCAGCAGTTCCGTTAGTTCGTGCATGTTGCTGACTAGCGGTTGCGCCAGTGTTGGGTACAACAACATTGGCGGTAGATAGCTTTGGTACAATGGTTTGATGAGCACCAGGGTAGCCCCAAGAAGCAGTAGTAGCCAATTGCCAGATGCACTCAAATGTTCGTAGTGACGTGGCGGGGCTTTGAGGATAAAGCCGATGGTGCGATAGAACACACCATCGTCGCGGCTGCCTGAAAGTCAGCGGGAAAGTCTGCCTGGGCACACGGACGGGGGTCACCTGCACCGGCAGCACCACTGGAATCTATGCCTATGGTGGCATAGTAAATTTCCAAATTCGCTGCCGCACAATAAAATTGTCACGTTCTGAACCCGAACGCTAACCACGCGCAGTTCTGAAACATTGCGCGCAGCTGCCTGGCTGGCTGGCAAGCTGCACGTGCGTATATGTTGCCCGAATGTTTCAAAAGTTCACTTTCGGGTTTAGAACGTGACATTAACCATGGGGCGTATTTCACTGTGTGGCAGCGAATTTCGAAATTTACTGTACTAATCTTGGTAACTGAATGGAATCCTTCTATCTAGACAGACCGTTTCCTACGTACTATGTATGTGTGTTCAGATCACCAAGCTTCAAATCGGTATCTAATTGATAGTCTCCGTCACCATTTCTATAATTTCACAAAACGTAAAAAGGTTCGCCAACCGTAACCTTTGAATATTTTGTATTCGACCGCCAGTGCACCAGAAATGACCATCAGAATGAGAACCGTAATGGCCCAAGTGTCCCACGCAAACACAGTGGCCAGTTTGGTGGCATTTGCCCACAGATCGGTGGGCGGTTTTCGCACGATGAATGATGACTCAGCCATCATCAGAGGGTAACTGAATCCGAAGTGCTCCATTCGCAGTTCAGTCATAGCGAACAGGGAAGCATATATGTCGAATGTGCCTGGAAGTTAATTTGGGTTCTTGGTTAATTTGGTTCGTTTGGGCCCCTGTGATCGGATATGATATGAGTTGGTTCCATGACTTTCTTGAATTAAGGACTGTTAAAGATTTTCTGATGCAGTGAAGTCCACGATGGCGCTATAACGCTTGCCTCAGTCCGGACAACTATCTATACAGACATGCATACTGAGCAACTTTTAGGTAAACGTTGCTTACAATTGGTTGTTGCATCGCTGAACTCGAAATATATCCTGAATTTAAAGAAAGTCATGTCATGACACACAGGCTTACTGTATGTATCGCCAAGTTTGAAGCCGGCTTGGTGCACAAGACTTATACAGTGGCGCCAAGTCATTTTGCCAGATGGAGCCGAGCCAGTCAGTCAGGTTCACGTTGCAATGAGCATAAAGTTGCTGAATAATGTCCGGAGATCCAAACCTTGTTTTATCAAGGCGTACATTCCCGTCCACTGTTGAGTGACTGCATCGAAGTCTCCCATTATCTGATCCTTGGCCACAACTGTGACATTGTAGTGCACACCAACGTAATTCAGCAGAAGATTGAATATTTCTGCGTTTAGTCCCGGGTCCGGACAAGCATACCGCGGGCTGAACCTCCTCAGACCACAAGCCTCCATGTACGGGGGATATTCCGACGCGGCTATTTGAATCATTTTTTTTGAAAAACTTCAGCAGAATTTCTCCTATAAAATGCCGAATTAACGAAAGCTTGGAAGTGGTTTTCATTTGACAAAGCGCCGCTTTTTTCGACTGTTTGCGAGCCACTTTGATGGCAATAATCAGCTGCGGGTGATATGTATTTGCACGACAATTTATAGTGAGAAAGCCACGCCTATTTGTGCCAGCGAGATAGCGCTCCCGGCCGGACTGCCAGGTCCCAATATTCCTGGTCAAGAAAGGAAAACAGAAAGTATTCTGGGGCCAGACAATAATACCCAGCGGTTTTAAAGGCTATAACGTTACTTTATACCCACAAATTTGTTTTAAAAAAACACCCAATATTTGCAGGATTGCCAAGTGTGCGTGCGCCATTTGGAAACCCGAGAAGACGCCGGCACTTACGACGTGTTGCTGCAGTGCGCGAGTGAGAAGAACGGCTTTCTGGCTGCGTTGCGTCAGCTGGAGACGAATGACTGCTTTGATAAGATTGGCGTGCACAAGGAAGAAATGCAAGGTCTATGCATTTGAGGAATTAAAGATAAAACGTACGGACATGGTGTTACAGTGCATGCTCTTCATGGGCAGTGACGCACTTGTCGTTGAAATAGTCCTGAATATTTTTTGGTTCCAAATGTTGTGCCTTTTTCTGTCCGTAGACCGAAAGCTTTTCAAGGTGGCAGAAATTTGTGATCATCATTATAACCACACTATAACGATCAAGATCAATGGTAGAGTGCAGAATGCAAATAAAAAACCATGTTATCAGACAGTGTCTAAAAATATTTTTAGAAATCTGGATACCTATGTCGCCATCTGATATCGACAAGTGCACGAATGTTGTGACCAAATATGAACCGGAGTTTGATGTCAGACACCCGGTTTGTTTTTATATCTCGGAAAAAATTGCAATTAGTTTTTTGTGCTTGAATTCCCGTGACTTTCAGGGTTACAAGGACGACCAATATATCAAGCGACGTCAAATGCTCGCCGATATAGCAGCCAAATACCGATGGTGCCAAACACTTATTCTTTGAAGAGCGTGCAAAGTTGAAATAAATTTAACAAGCAACTTTAAAAATATGTTTCAGCAACGAAACGATCCCCAGCGTGCAGTACAGTGCAGCTGAGCAACAAGTCTGGCGCGAGGTGTACGAGCGTTTGCGCGATTGTCACGAAAAATATGCGTGTGAAGCGTTCAAACGCAACTTGAAGCATTTGGAAGACATCGGACTCTACACGCAGAATGAGATACCACAGTTGGAACCGGTCAGCAATTATCTGAGAAGTCAGTGATTCTTTCGTTCAGTCAACTTTTGGTTATATATCTTGTTGATTCGTGAAGATTTCGCTTTATCAGTTCCGTGTGTTAACAGATAAGTAATGAATAGGGTGGTCCAGAAACAGCTACAGAAGATTAAGGAAACGTGAGAGAAACTCAAGCTAAAATATGCTCGGGCTAAAATATTGAGGTCATTTTTGGATTTCCCATGTCCGAAAACCCTCTGTTGCCCAATTTTTTGATACTTGAAGCTTTTTTCATATGGGTTCCCATTCATCAGCCTTAACCCAGTGTATCAATTTTGGACCGCTCCGTACATGCGAAGGTCCATCGATCTCAAGGATACTAATGGTACTTACGGTAATAAAATGAGCATTGTGTAATGACAGACAACAACCTGCCATAACCCGTATCAGGCCGCACTGGTTTCCGCCTTCGTCCCTGTGGTGGTCTACTGTCGGCGCGTGATTTCCTGGCCAGTTTGGCCTTCCGCACATTCCAAGCAACGCAATATGTACGTCACCCGTCGAAACCGCACCACTCACCTGAACCGTTTAGTTGAATCAACTTTTTTGTACATAGTTGATTGCTTTTGTGCCCGACGCCCTTGTCCTTTATTCGCACTCACCCCAACTGTGCCGTAACAAACGCTCGAAACAGGTAAAGTCTATTGGTGCGTAGCTTGTCCAATCGTAAGTGATTGCAGTGACGTCATCCACGAGCTGATTGGTCACGTGCCGATGTTCTCCGACCCGTTGTTCGCCCAATTCTCGCAGGAAATCGGGCTGGCTTCGTTGGGTGCCAGCGACGAGGACATTGAGAAACTGTCGACCGTTAGTTTTGAATGATTGACCTTTGTCCAACCGTTTAATTTTGACAATTTTCAGGTCTACTGGTTCATAATCGAGTTCGGCCTGTGTCGTGAGAACAATCAATTGCGCGTGTGCGGTGCCGGACTGTTGTCGGCTTACGGAGAGTTGCTGGTCGGTGACTTTCAGGACAAGCAAATCGCTAAATTTTAGTTTTTATCTGTTTTCTTTATCAACAATTTCTTTATCAACAACTTTCTTTATCTTTATCAACAATTTTATCTGTTTTTCTTTATTCGCAGCATGCTGTGTCCAATACGCCCGAACATCGCGATTTCGAGCCGAACGAAGTGTCGGTGCAGCCGTACGACGACGACGATTACCAGAATGTGTACTATGTCGCTGAATCGATCGAGAGTGCAATGTCGAAACTACGGTAAACTTGGCTACTACGCAAATGTCGCCAGTGAGAATGGATATGATCGTTACTTGGGATCGTCAAATGAAAACCGCTGTTTCTGCAGAGATTTCGCATCCAAGATCAAACGTCCCTACCAAGTTGTCTATGATCCGTTCAGCCAGTCGATCACAAAGGTTCGCAGTTTCCACGACTGTCTTCCGATTTTGGACCGAATGCGAGCGGATATGGCTAATTTTGGAGCTGTTCTGGGTGGGCTGGATAAGTGAGAAAAAGCTCTGATCAGTGACTCACAAAACAGTGTAATGTATTTCTTAAACCTCAATTTAAAATCAAATATCTGTCGTCATGTCACTTGAGTAGTCCTATCATTGTCAATTGTCAATTTACTTCGTATTTATTGTCGCGTGAAAATTGCTTTTGTGGGTTGTCCATTCCATGCCTCCTTGCTTGATTGATAATCCCTTACTGTTGTCACCATCAGCCTCTGTGAGAGTTTAGGCGGCTGTGAGAGGACATACATTTAACTTTGTGAGTCTTTATTTGTTCTGATTTTGTTCACCGAAGCAAGCATATTGTGCTAAAGGTCTGCACAATGCCATGACGCAATGTGCAGTACATGTAAAAGTAATTTGTGTCAGTATCATCAAACTAGCGAGCAAGAATATAATTTGACTCAAAAGCTTGATCACAGAACGTTCTAAATCACTTCCACTAACAATATGTCTTTCTTGTCTTGTCCGCGATCGCTTTCAGCTCGACACTGAAAAGTCATGGCGCCCCCGTCGGCCATAAATTGTGGTGCAACCAACAGATCACCGTTAGACAACACCTGGTATTTAAGGTGCACAGTATTAGGAAACTGTAAACACGTGCAGTTTGAGGTTCCAGCCAAACAACAAACTTGCACATGATCGACGTCCTTCAAGTCAGTCACAATCACGTTGTTTTTGTCTTCGTCGTTCACGACCGACCATGTAATCTTTGGTTTGGGATCTCCTGCCATATGAAAACCTGCTCAGCTTATAAAACTAAACGCAAATAAAGCACAGTGTATACCTTGAGCGCGACAGTACAGCTGCGCGTAGGCTGAGTTCTGTTCTATGCGGGTGTCGGTCCAGGTAGTAATCTTCGGCGCTTGCTCCTTCGCTTCTGTTATTTTACAGGCCTCTTCGCTTTCACCTATAGGTACATAAGAAACAGATACATGAATATATAATGCATAGAAAAAGCAAGCCACCTGCGATGGCGACGATCGCATCAAAAGTTGCTTTGTGACATCCGTTGTCAACGACACACGTGTACACGCCGGTTTTGGCCACGTCGATATTGTCCAATGGTAAGATTGATGCGGTGATCGATGATCCTGTCTGGGGCCCGCCTTTCATAACGACGCGCTCGAACTTGTTCATTTTTTCCGTACTCCCTGAGAAACAAATGGTGTGTAGTTGCTTTTGGTTATACCGGGGCTGCTGCCTGCGTTCCCGTGAAGAAATATACACCGGCACATAGTGGGTACCTTCGCTGACAGGCTCGCCGTTGTGCAACCAGTGTATGATGGCTTGCGGCGCGGCATATGCGGTGCACGTCAATTCAACCGAATCGCCAGCCTTGACCAATTGATTTCTGGGCGCCTGTTCTACGTCGATGCGGGTGGGTTGTTCGAGGTTATTGGCACACGACAGCTGGTCGATCACGGCCATCGAACGTGCGTGAGGCGACTGCAACTGCCTTACCTACATACATACCTACAGCATAGATTATTGCTGGAGCTGAAGGACCTGCAAGCACCAACCGCAAACACGACTTTGCTCATGCCAGTCATCAAAACAAATAATTGCAACGAAATGTTCATGTTCGCAGAGTGTACCGACGCAACTGCACAACGCTTCTGGTGAAACTTGTAAATGTATGGCACTGCGCATTGATGTAGAGAATAAGACTAGCAAAGTGAGATCACTGAGCAAGGAAAGCGCCCTTTGCTTGTTACAACATTGTACCACGAACGAGCAGGTGAAATAACTGTTTGAGCTCGCTCAAAATGGACTGTGTGTTGTTAATTAGGAAAGAGCATCAGTATTACCTTTACCTTCATACCTATCACCCACCCACGGACGTTTTTTATCCAAGGCCTGTTCATGACATAGCACGAAGCGTTTTTGAGTAAAACCACGTAATGTTGACCGAAACGAACAACATGTGTTAAAAACGTCTCCGCAGATCCAGACGAGTGGGCGACCTGATGTTTACTCACGTTGGCATCATTCTGCAGTGCAGCAGGCGGAAAGGTATTTTTCATGTGAAACACGTCCGTATTGAGTTACCAGCTAACGAAAAATTGGTCAACTTGGCACAATCCATTTTGAAATAACTTTTTAAGGAATCAGTTTAAAAAAAGCAACTACAATCTGCCTGAAAGACATTGGTTATATTGTTTGTTCCTGTTTGGTCTATTCTTGCACTCGAAGCTTGCGCGGCAAGAACGCGCTCAGCTTATGTAATTACGCAACGTGTTTAGGCGTGAGTGGGTGTTTCCAATTGACAGTTCTGAGTGAAGTGTCAACGACCGCTCAAGCGTAATTTATGCAACCACAATCTTGGG
>JASAMV010006140.1:0-14797 GCA_030248065.1 Rhynchonema sp. JSB1_4
TCCAAATCCTGACCCAACAGTGCCGTCTCTGTGAGCGCTTGTTTCGCTTTCAGATTCGTTTCCCCATCCAATTCTGCTGTCTCCACGTAGCACAGACCGTAGGGTTCGCTCGTGGACAGAATCAATAGGTCTGCCTGAATGGACAAAACAAATTTTTCAGAATCACTGATGAAGCCCTGGTGCACCGGCTGTGCGTGCGTAACGTATTATGTAAGGGTGATATATTGTGTAAGAGTGTTTGTATAGGCCGCCTGCTCATGGCACTCGCACTCGCACACACAGGCTGCATGCTGCATCACTGCCGTCAATGAATGCATCGATTCTCTGCAGTTATCAGTTGAAACATGCCCAAAGTATGACACTCGCTCAAAATGTACAATTCGTTTAGAAAATAGCGTGTGCTGCTGCATGCGCTGTGTGTATAAAAAGTGCCATGAGCCGATGGATTGCCCATACACGAAACACAATAATGTACACTTTTCACAAATCCGCCTTTTGATTGGTCATTTCAATTTGTTTCGCAAATGGACGGTGCATCAGGTCATCGCCAGTGCGAATGCACCATGCGGCTGAATGGAAAAGATACACGCGAATTATGTTCACGAAAGGCATAGTGCATCTCCACAACATCTAGTCCATAATGACGGTTACCCCGCATGAAAGTTGAAACGTCAAGGTGCCGTCAAGTGTGAATCATCAACGAACTGAACTCACAGCAATAAACTGGTCCTCCTCCACGCGTATCACGTCCCCGACCACAATGTGCTGCCATTTCTCTTTCTCCGCTCTGCCATCCTCCCTTATCACATCAGTCAATCGGTTGTTCAGCTGATGATCGCTACGATGCCGTTGCTGTGTGATGTTTCACTCGGATGAGTTGGGGAAGCGATATTTTGGGACACGCTCTGCTTGTCCACTCGTTTGGTTCGCTTTTTGGTCATGGGTGTGAGCGTGAGTGAAACATCATGCATGATTGGTAGACTGACGACCTTTCGCTGTTGGTATCATGCAACAACAGCTGCCTCGGTCATAACGAAAATCTTGGTCAGAGAGCGCAATCACGTGGCTTTTTGAAAGCCAAGCAGCTTCTATTGAAACAAAACAATCGATGTGAAAATGAACTTTCGGTCCACCCTATGACCTTACAATATCGTCCATTGCGTCCTTGATCGCAGTGAACAGCAGCACAATCGATAACGGAACGGCCGTGGTCCACCAAGGGGACGGGGAGATCCGGGGCACAAACTGGAAGTTGGAATGATGTTGGTTTGCTGATTTTCTTTTGGCTGCCAGTGATCCGCGAAGTATAAGAGCATCTGTCAGAGAGCAAGTTCGGGTTTGGTCTCAGTCAAGTGAGGTTTGGCTTGCATTCTATGCCCTAATTCCATGCTAAGGGCTATTATAGTGAGACACTATACATGGCGCGAGAACTTGAAAACCCCAGACCCGAAATTTTTGGACCAGATCTGCGGCCAAGCAGACAGGTGCGCTGATATCACCTACGGCCTGCCGCAACAACACAGCGGTGCACCAGGGGATCGTCAGTTTTGCGAGAAGACAATTGTTTGCTTACCTGCAGCAACATGAGACATAGAAAGTAGAAATTGGCCAATCGTCTAAACTGTTCGATGAGATTCACAACCGGAAACGAATACATCGTGTACTTGGACGTTTTGATAATGTTATTCTGCAAAGACACCGGTTTCGGGAAGAATTCGATTGTGGTTCGCACTGTGTGGACCGGATCCAAGTTCTTGGCAGCTTCGTCACTTTTTTGAGCGAAAATGTGTTTTACCGGCGGGAACCTTGCTTTTCCGCCCTATCTCTGGAAACATTACGATGGTCAAAAGTCGTTTCATTAGCAAATCTCAATAATTTTTCTATAAAAAAGTCACGTGATCAAGGCCGAAACAAGCGGGTGAAGATTCCACAAGTGTGGGGGGCACGGATTCAGTCAAAACAACTTGTGAACCAACCGCATATTTGAACTGTGCATTGTAGTGTCGATCGTTCGCGCGCAACACACGCGGCCCGGACGGGGCTGTTCGGCTTTTGTTCTTCTTGTTCTTCAGTTTTTGCCAGATTCCCTCCATGTTGTGTTTTGCTTCCAACTTTTCTGATTTTATATTTTAGCTGAATTCAGAAGTGGTCTAACACGTATATATACATTTTCTCTTTCCCGGTGTTGTAGGTATCACTTGTGCAAAAGTAAAGACGAGCAGATGGTTTCCTGAAAACAATCTGATTAGTCTTCGAAGCAATATTCATGTATTCAGCTCACGAAATGCACCAGGCAACGTAACGGAATAAAGAGTACAAAGTCTGTGATGCAAGAGTGAACATCAAAATTGTTTTGGATTCACTACAGGCAGTTTTTCCAGGCTCATCCGGAATTTTGTTCCATAAATTACCAGGAGAAACAATCTTCACATTACATTGCGAGCGCAGCTAAAATGTGTTTTGGGGTAAACTCTTTCCTAACTTGAAAAAACTTGCCAGCGTAAGGTAATGTTGGCCATTTCAGTGACCGTCCATATTTATTATATTGCTCGGTTTTTGCAGTCTGCCTTTGAAGTTGGTATAAGAATATAAATATGAGTATCAAACCGTTCGGGAGCCCCAAATATATGTGCAGTACATATACACTGAGCAGATCAACATGTAGGACAAAAGCATCTGAAGCGCTGGAAAACAGCAAGCGGATACACGCACAACTCTGGTCCAGGGTTGGGCAAAAAACGTTTTTTTTTCAAAAAATCGTTTTTTTTTAAAAAACGTTTTTTTTAAAAAAACGTTTTTTTTAAAACGCCCAGATGACCAAAATATGCTCCCAAAAAAACTGGAAAACGCTCATGTTGGGAAGAAAACGTGGTTAAATGAAGTAATTCTATGTGTTATGAGGCAAAATAAACGGGTTTCAACCATTTTCTAGCGAGTTGCTAAGATCCCATATCAGACCCGCATCGTGGGACCAACTTTGGCCGGGGTCATCATTGAAAGTCAAACTCCGTATATCGACGTATCTCGACAAAGTAAAAATTGGTCGAAAATTTTTTGAAAAAAAAAATGGGACAAAAAATTGATTTTCCTTGATAATCAGGGTACTTTCCCTAAAAAAATCAGGGAAAATCAAGGAAATTCAGGATTTAAAAAAGGAAAAGCGACCCAGGCGTTTTTTTTAAAAACGTCGTTTTTTTAAGAAAAAACGCCGTCGTTTTTTTTGCCCATAACCCTGCCTGGTCCAACAATTGGGATCCGGTCAATTGGGACCCGACCAGGAGTTTACTTGGTTTACCAGAGGTTTACACTTATGTATTGTTAGGCTTAGGCTGGCTTACATTGTCTTGATAGGGGTGAGGGCAGCATACGCTAAGCCTAACCCTGACAGTGAACTCTCTTGTCGGGCCCCAATAGCCGGGCCCCAATTGTAGCAGAATAACGCACAACAGGCTGAAACTTCCTGGATACTTATTGAAAAGAACACCCTATCCAGCCTGATGGCTGCAGAACCGGGGAGACTACGTGCGTGGAGTCAGCTATAAATCGGTATGTATACAACTTGTAGCACGTATACATACAAGCTGACATGCGCTGACAAAACATAAGTATTCAGCCAAGTCTCCGAAGTTGGCACCAGACTGACATGCCTAAAAATCTGTAAAATAACCGGATCAAAGTATGCCATTTTCCACAGAGGCACAGAAACTTTGAAGTATCTGATTCTTGTATGCGGCGAATAAACCTGCCTATGTGTACATGTTTGCGAGCATAGGTACAAAATATTTTGATGGCCCACCAAACTGTTGTCTATGTTGTGTCTACCGGTGCGTATAATACAAGATATCGTGCACAGCAGAAATTGCGCAATGCTGAAAAACGAAAGCTCTACAGCACAGACTGTTGGAATTATTGGGCACAGGATTAATTTGGCCTCTGATCACAGCTGTTGCCCAGCATGAAACATCAGCCAGCACCTGAAAGTATTGTGGTCTCTGCTCTGTTCGCTTGTCTAGCTGATGTTTCACGGGCACACACATACGGGCTCTATAAGCTAACATAATGCTTCTGGACCCAAAAACATGAACACATGGCTCAGTGTCTGAAAGTAACATCTGGTGGTAATGCAAGCGGTTGCACGGTTTTGGATTTATGATTTTGCTGCGGGATTTTCGCAAATATGCATAACAAAGCCAGAACTAATGGACATTACATACCTACAGCTTTGGTGCGGCATAATTGCATACATGCAATCATATCATAACACCAGATCACAATAATAATGCAGAAAATTTTGTTTACGTCGACGTAACAGGCATGAGGTTCAGGAAAACAGTCGCGACGAAAAAATACGGACATGAGCGTCGCCGTAGAAATTAAAAAGAGCATGTTTGAAAAATCGAACAAATCAAAAGAGAACTGTGCATAAAAATTTTCTAGCAGATATTTTTTTATCATCATTCGAAGAAGAAAGGCTCGGTGCAACAAACAGCAAGCGCGGTCTTTCAAAAATTTAACAGCGCCCAAGAATACAAAATCAAATAAAAGGTTTAGAACGTACACGTGTGTTGTGTTGAATACTCGCACTATGATTGAATCCAGCCTTCTGACCAATAACGCTAAAAACCTGTTTCTCAACTTTTTTCTGTGCACGTGCATCTGTGCAAACGGGCGCTTTTTTAACATCATAGTGCAGTCGGGTGAGCACCATGTTTGACTCATAAAGTGGACAAGAAATCGACAGGCTGGTTCTCACTGGGACTCACGTTTATCAAACAATAAAATTTGGAAGATCCGTGCATGTTTATTTGCGCTATGGATTAAAGTTTTCGTGAAGCCGCAAGCGTCGCATGGCCCCATCAAGCAAAATGGAAGATTCTGATAATAACGAAAGTTGCATTCTTGCTGATCATTGGTTAGAATCGTTGAAGATCTCCCATTCGCTCACAATTCCAAAATTCAGTACGGCCATTGTGTGCCATCGAACTCTATGAATCCGCATTCATTTTGGCGTCCACCGGGTCCTGAGAAAATTTGAATGAGCAAGATGTTCGTATCCGTAAAGCAAGAAAAGTTCGAAATTGTGCCTTGAAAAATATATGATACGAGAGAACACATGCAGAGCGGCAGAATATCGTCGTCGTCTTTGTGCGCGCATCATCACAGTTAACCGTGCACACCCTTTTTCTCGCATCAGCGGATGGAGGGCGCATTTTGCCCAGTTTTTGTGTGTTGATTGCAGATTTTGTGATTAAGTTGGCGCACTGATTTTGACCAACGTAAAACTTATACTTGTTCATCAGACGAACGGGAACAACATTTACGCCGGTTAAAACCAGCCAGCGCTACATACAGCAACACTGTCATCACTAATTTATTGGTCAAACAGAAACTGACAGCACTCAGCTTCGTTCGGATTCGAACAGCTACATACTCTTGGTACCCAATGTCTCTGAACCTAATGTATAAGTCCAGTCAGGTTTAAGCCCAAGCCTTGCAACAATACCACTCCACCCTTGCATATTGTACCTGTGACTTTGTAGTTGCACAACAGGAATGTGCTCATGACATCCACACAGTTGTTGTGCTCCTGTTGATAGTTCCAGCCGGCATCCAAGAAAAAGTCCTCTGGTTCACACGAATTGTTGTCGAGAATGCATGTGCACGCATTGCGAACGCAGTTGGACACGAATGAATGATGCGCGCTGCAAAGATATACATACACCTGGGCCCCCCGCCGGAATAGAGCCCTCCTTCGGAGTCTTTTCCGTGCGGGGCCCCTGGAGGCTCTTTATGGGGTGAGAATCCTTCCAAAAATCAATCAGGAATAGAATGATTGTCTTCGCGAACGAGGGCTTATACAGCATGTTTTCCCCCATTTCCGCAGGGACTACTATATTTCATGATAAGAACTGTAAAATGATCGTACTTCGAAACGCACACGCAAAGACGATAATGATAACATTCAATAGCGGGCGCTGATGTACCCAGTACCGTACCACCCAATATCGTCTCTGATTTGAACGTCAACTAGAAGGGGGACTGCACAACTGCCCTCACTTGTTGCATGGTGCTCCTTGCTCCACCATTCGGATGACCGACTCCATTGAAGAAGCAGTTGAGGAACGCGTCGTCCGAGTAGCATCTGAGCACGAAAAAAACGAGTTTGGTTTTCAACACAGCAGTTGTTTTTTCAGACGATGCAAAGGCATACAGAAAAACATAGAACGCTTCTTTTATTTTGCAGCATGATCGCAATTGAGTCCACAGATAGTGGCTTCGTCCCCCATCGAGCTCACCCCAGTGCGGGCACTTTCGAGTTGGCCTGGTCGGTCACCGTTATGCCACATTCAGCCACGCACGCAAACCACGTGCTCGGCACCATTCGGCATTGCGATCGGTCCACGCCGTTGGCCCTGAATTATTGACCCTTCCAACATCATGACACCTACATGGTAGCATTGCAGTATGGTGGAGTCAAACACTCTCTTTGGCCGATTCTATCGATCAAGTGCTGGGTAATTACATCGTTCCTTAACCGTCCCTTACGCTACTTTCTTTGTGCATCTGTCAGCACATTCGAACGAGTCCTCCAGTGCAGTGATGCACGCAAGTGTGCTAGACTTTTGAGTCGT
Organism: Rhynchonema sp. JSB1_4; assembly: GCA_030248065.1. Taxonomy (NCBI): domain Eukaryota; kingdom Metazoa; phylum Nematoda; class Chromadorea; order Monhysterida; family Xyalidae; genus Rhynchonema; species Rhynchonema sp. JSB1_4. The sequence goes on from JASAMV010006140.1 coordinate 6,633, forward strand.
CGCCGGCTGAGCCTGTAATTAACTATACCTTCATCTGGCCGCTACATTCCGAAAAGCTTTGCTCGTGCTTGAAAATTGGACAGAACTCTCTCTATTTGCATTCATGTCCTTTGTTGGGACGCGCAAAACCAAACCAACATGCGCTTAAATAACCGTCCGTTATATTCATTTCCTTACCAGTACCAGAGCCATCAGCAGTGAAAGTACTTCGTGAGGCGCCATTTTTATCCTGATTCAACCTGGGGGCACTTTCTGTTTCAATTGTAACGAGTTACAAATTGTACGGTTGATTTTTGAATTGGTCATATCATTCGATATCGTTGTTTCTGTTTTTTCGACCAGCGTAAAAGTTGTTCACAATGCACATGGGAGCAACTTTCACGCTGGTCGAACTAACACAAACAGTGAGATCGAAAGATATGATAAAACCAAAAACTTACAAATTGTAAGTTTTTATAATTGTACGAAATAGAAAGTGCCCCAGGCGGGCAAGGCGATTTTCGTTGTCTTTCAATGCTGGCTTTCAATCGTTCTGTATTTTTTCATTTTTGTTATTACGTACACTGTGTACCGTACCCTCACCGATACAGTATCCCTTTACCTATATGTACCAGAACAAAATGAACCACAAAGTAAAGGCTTAGCGTAAGCACACCTTCTGTGGCTAAAGGGCCCTGTGATAATACTGGTTATAAAAAGTGATAATAGTAACCCGGCGATACAGGGTGCGCGTGAACCCCGGGGGGGGGGGCTGTGATAACGGAGCCGGGTGACCGGTGGATGTTGTGATAATACGTTACGTGTGGATGTACGGTGTAAGGCGCTGCACAACCGCGATGTACGGCCTTGTGGAATTGGCAGGTTGTCAACTTTTAACTTTTTAAGGATTAGCCAAAAAAAGTAACGGGAATAAAATTAAGGCAATTCCTGCGTTGGATGCTCGCTGTGCCCACGTAAAAGCATCACAAGCATAAACAAAATACGTGTATGATACAAGTGTACGTTTTTGTATGCAAGTGTGAGTGGGCATGGGTCATGCGCGTAGCAGACATGTTTAGCTTTTGTGTGTCCTTGAACAAACACATTGCGTTTATTTTACAGTTTGCTTGCCGCGCCATGGCCTACTGCGTTGTTTTAAATACAGGGTGATTCAAAAGTACCGTCAAGATTGCTATGTTTCTGCCCATGGCGTGTGATAGACCGAACGGATATTATTTGTTTATAGCTTAAACAAGTCGTCAGGCGAATGGGCATACTGCGAATAGCATGGCTTAAATGAAACACACCGATCCCTGATGTGTCAAGGCACATTTGTAGTGCTCATACGTGTCATTTGCGACAACAGTGCAGAATGGCATGAAATTTCTTATTTTTGTGCGCTGGTATTTGATATTATTATTGTGGATCCTGTTAACGACGTCGAAATGAAGTTGTTGGATAATAGGAGCAAACGAATCAGTGAATGTCTGGTAATTTTGTTAGTTGACAGCTGTGTTTGGATGTCCAGTCCGTGATCGATCGGCGATTTTGCCGGTTTCCTCTTTTTTTTCTGAATGTATTCTGATTACGCAATGGGACGGAACTTGTTTGCCAGGAAAACGGGCAGTATATTCTTCAAAAAAGTTGAGAACGCTATGGCACTGGAATCAGTTAAGAACAATATGAATGTAGGTAAGAAGTTAAAAAATACTTCCACAAAAAACAATCAGAAAAATTTTAAAATTAAAAAAAAAACTGCCAAATTGCCAGCTGATGGCCTCCCTGCTGGCTGGTAATGAATCGTTGCCTGAGTGGTGGGGGAGAGCTGAATGAAATATCTGTACTGTGTTAATTCAGTTTTCATCCTTGTTATGTGCAATGAATTATTTTGCTTGTTGCTTTCAATGAACCATAGCTTTTCGCAGAACATCCAGGCGAAAAATGAAATCCGTTGTGTGACTGGTTGTTGCGCTGTTTTCGTAACTGTGGCGTATGAGCACCACAAATGTGCCTTGAAACATCAGGGATGGGTGTGTTTCATTTAAGCCATTCTATTCGCAGTATGCCCATTCGCCTGACGACTTCTTTAAGCTATAAACGAATAATATCCGTTCGGTCTATCACACGCTATGGCCAGAAACAAAGCAATCTTGACGGTGCTTTTGAATCACCCTCTACATTTTGTCTTCTCAAAACAACATTGTTGTCTTAGTAATCCCTCGTCTTCTCCTTTCAATTAAGAGTAATACCGTAAGCACAAACTAACTTTTTCCGAAACGACTGAAATTGTGCGCACCTGGCGTGCAACAGCGGTGGTTGTCAATAACTGTTTTTGCAGCGGATGTTAGGCTGCACTTTAAGCCGATTACTGTTGTTTCTTATCATTTTGGGCCGCCACAGCAGGAAGCTGTTTACTGTTGTTCTGGACGAGGCGTTATCACAAGCAGAAAGAGCTGGTCTTGATACGCAGTTGTGGGAGACCAAAGCTAACGCAAGATATACATACAGTCATTGTGAGAGGGAGATGGGAACGAAATTTACGTCTAACGTGGATAGTTTTCTCCCTCTAGGGCATTGGCTACATTAGCCTTTACATGATTCACTGATTAATTTTTCGGCGGACTACTCCCACCTTGTCTGGCCACGTCCAAAGCCGAGCACCCGCATCACTGTAATGCGCAACAAACGCAAAGCAGCCACAAAGCACAAGCCTATACCAAAGTGTCGAAAAACAAAGCATTTACTGCCAATTTAATGGACACAACCGTTTTATCAATGGTCTTCATGTCACGCGTGGGCCGTTTATGATGAAAATGCTTGATTAAACTGGCTCTCAGGTTTCCATTCACAAAACTTCACAGGAAGTGAGTTGCACTTCGTTACATTTTGCAGTTGGTACGGTACCGACGGCGATGTGTATTACCGCAAATTGAAAGGAGAAGACGAGGGATTACTAAGACAACAATGTTGTTTTGAGAAGACAAAATGTAGAGGGTGATTCAAAAGCACCGTCAAGATTGCTTTGTTTCTGGCCATAGCGTGTGATAGACCGAACGGATATTATTCGTTTATAGCTTAAAGAAGTCGTCAGGCGAATGGGCATACTGCGAATAGAATGGCTTAAATGAAACACACCCATCCCTGATGTTTCAAGGCACATTTGTGGTGCTCATACGCCACAGTTACGAAAACAGCGCAACAACCAGTCACACAACGGATTTCATTTTTCGCCTGGATGTTCTGCGAAAAGCTATGGTTCATTGAAAGCAACAAGCAAAATAATTCATTGCACATAACAAGGATGAAAACTGAATTAACACAGTACAGATATTTCATTCAGCTCTCCCCCACCACTCAGGCAACGATTCATTACCAGCCAGCAGGGAGGCCATCAGCTGGCAATTTGGCAGTTTTTTTTTTTAATTTTAAAATTTTTCTGATTGTTTTTTGTGGAAGTATTTTTTAACTTCTTACCTACATTCATATTGTTCTTAACTGATTCCAGTGCCATAGCGTTCTCAACTTTTTTGAAGAATATATTTGCCCTGTTTTCCTGGCAAACAAGTTCCGTCCCATTGCGAATCCAGAATACATTCAGAAAAAAAAGAGGAAACCGGCAAAATCGCCTATTGATCCCGGACTTGTGGACTTCCGAAACACAGCTGTCAACTAACAAAATTACCAGACATTCACTTATTTGTTTGCTCCTATTATCCAACAACTTCAGTTCGACGTCGTTCACAAGATACACAATAATATCAAATACCAACGCGCAAAAATAAGAAATGTCATGCCATTCTGCACTGTTGTCGCAAATGACACGTATGAGCACCACAAATGTGCCTTGAAACATCAGGGATGGGTGTGTTTCATTTAAGCCATTCTATTCGCAGTATGCCCATTCGCCTGACGACTTCTTTAAGCTATAAACGAATAATATCCGTTCGGTCTATCACACGCTATGGCCAGAAACAAAGCAATCTTGACGGTGCTTTTGAATCACCCTCTACATTTTGTCTTCTCAAAACAACATTGTTGTCTTAGTAATCCCTCGTCTTCTCCTTTCAATTTGCGGTAATACACATCGCCGTCGGTACCGTACCAACTGCAAAATGTAACGAAGTGCAACTCACTTCCTGTGAAGTTTTGTGAATGGAAACCTGAGAGCCAGTTTAATCAAGCATTTTCATCATAAACGGCCCACGCGTGACATGAAGACCATTGATAAAACGGTTGTGTCCATTAAATTGGCAGTAAATGCTTTGTTTTTCGACACTTTGGTATAGGCTTGTGCTTTGTGGCTGCTTTGCGTTTGTTGCGCATTACAGTGATGCGGGTGCTCGGCTTTGGACGTGGCCAGACAAGGTGGGAGTAGTCCGCCGAAAAATTAATCAGTGAATCATGTAAAGGCTAATGTAGCCAATGCCCTAGAGGGAGAAAACTATCCAACGTTGGACGTAAATTTCGTTCCCATCTCCCTCTCACAATGACTGTATGTATATCTTGCGTTAGCTTTGCGTCCCACAACTGCGTATCAAGACCAGCTCTTTTTGCTTGTGATAACGCCTCGTCCAGAACAACAGTAAACAGCTTCCTGCTGTGGCGGCCCAAAATGATAAGAAACAACAGTAATCGGCTTAAAGTGCAGCCTAACATCCGCTGCAAAAACAGTTATTGACAACCACCGCTGTTGCACGCCAGGTGCGCACAATTTCAGTCGTTTTGGAAAAAGTTCAAGTTTCGTGCTTACGGTATTACTCTTAATTGATAGGTCACCAACCAATAGTGGAAGTGATCCGTTACGTCAGTGCTTCATGGCGTGATTTGAGACCACGGGAGCACAAACGCGTTATTTCTTTTTGATAAGAACTATTACAATCGCATCATTTAGGAACGTGATTTCTCCATACATGCACAGTGCACTCTTTATTGCATAACAAACGCCACCATCTCAAATCTTTTCCTTATCTTTCAGATGATTGAAAGATTTCAGTTTCATATTCGAAGAAAGTCAATATTGTCAAATTCTACAAACCCGTCAGTCAACAGCTCAACATGGTTCGTTTGTGCATAATTCTACAAACAGCTCTGATCTGCGTGATGCTGATGGTCAGTGTTGTCACCAGCTCCAAAAGACCACAACAACAGTCACCACAACAAGTGCAGAGGCGGGCGCGCGTCAAACGAGGATGTGAGTGCAGGGTACAATATTGGGTCGATATAAAACTTGGTGATACATAGGATCGGATCGATATACTGTATGTATTGGTCGCACAATGACTTTATAAGAATTGGTCAATTTTTTTTCCTAATTCGTAAAGAGGGAAAGTGACGGGGCAATGACGTTGCGTTGCGTGATCGCACACAAAGCATGTATAGTAAAGAGAATGTTTCAGACCTGCGGCAACGTGGTTGACCTGCTAGATTTTTTTTAGCTGAAAATGTTTTGTCAGAGTCACAAATAGCACAGTGATTAAGAATGACCGAACTTGAAATCAGGATTGATTTGATGAATTCTTATATGGTCACTGTATAGTAAATTTTTAATTTCGTTGCCTCATGCATTCTTACAGACGCAGGAAAACTCCCGTTCGAAGTCGAAGCAGGCAACAAGCTCAGCACACAGTGAACAAGCCACGCAGCTGACACACACAGCTTGTGTGACTGAAACATTCGAAACGCAAACGAGCCAGCTGCGTGGCTTGTTTTACTGTGTGTTGTGCTTGTTGCCTGCTTCGACTTCGAACGGGAGTTTTCCTGCGTCTGTAAGAATGCATGAGGCAACAAAATTAGAAACTTACTATACGACCAATATCTGGTCACGCGATTCGATCAGAGCACCTAACCACAGATGTGATCGGAATAGGTAGTCACATCACGTTTTGTGATCGGATCGGATCTGTCTTGCTCATAAGCAAACAACTGTGGCGGACGCGGCCTAAAGATTGCTTTTATTACACCTGGTAATATACATATCTCTGCAACATCGCCGAACTAGTCAGTCAACCGAAACTCAGCTATGTAGTTGATCTTGACCTTAACTTTTCCTTTTGCGATTTCAAATTTTGCATTTACTTGTTCGTCATGAAATTGTTCTTTTCGAATTACAGTCGGTTGTCCCGTAAATCCGCTCAACTGTGACGTGCACTGCAAACGGATCGGCAAAAGCGGTGGATTCTGCAAAACCACGCGCGCCGTGTGCAAAAAGTGCACGTGTGCGTGTTATCGGTAGAATTGTGTGATCCTAGATGACGTTTGGCCTTCCGGGTTTGCTAAATTTATAGGAAAGCTTTCAGACTACATTTGGGATAAAATTTCTTCTGCGACCTTGCCTGAACGGCATGATATCCTTGAAGGCTAAGCACCTGGTATGTCTAGCGATAATAGATTTTTTCCTTGTGATTTCACATGCTTTTTAGTATTTGCTACGCAGTACAATTTTTATAAATTCATTTTTCCACAGATTGAGCAATATACCAAAGAATTTGCCGTTAGCAATCTGTCGTTATCGTGTGTGTACATAAAAAAAGAATAAGAAATACGTACAATATTATACATAAGTCGGACAAACGATAAGGTGTACTGTACTTCAAAAATGTGAGCGCACAACAAGGCACGAAACAAGCGAGATCCAAGAACAAAATAATGAACAACCCGCCTAAATATCATATTTTTCAACAAAATCATGTTTCATCCATTACTGGGCTCGTCCAATTTTTCATCGGTTTTCTCGGCTTGATAAGTGTAGTAGCACCAATAGAACAGATTGAGCACGGCGAAGCTCAGCGGGAACAAACGACGACACCACGCGTCCAACCGGTCCCCCGACCAGCGGTCGCTGGTGTCGATATTTGCGATCGGCACTGTAGTCGTGGCGGGCAGCACTGGTCGGTCTGTGAGTGGCTATAATAATTTACTGGCGCGTGGCGACAAAAATAGTGAAAGACAGCGACGACCACGTTGGAAGGCTCGAAAATGCCACCACGTATAATAAATACTGTATGTATTTATGGACTTCTAAGGCCCACGGGGGCCCCTATTTACGTCAAATGTTTGACACAACAAGGTCATTTTCCGCCTTTTCACGAATAAATCTACGGCCAGCAGCGTTGCATGGAAAAGTCCGGCACCATGCAACCCCATTGTGCAGTACGTGTACATATGTAGTTTTGGTTAATTTCAGACTCCAGGCACAATGAAATGCGCACAAGTCGAGAATATTGCACAACAATAGCCTTTCGCAATTGGGGGACTCTGTTCGTTCAGTTTGAATAATCCCAGGTTCGAGAACTTCCAGTTCCACCTCTGTCCACATGTGCACTATTGTTGTTGTGTGTCAACGGCCAACGCACATCCTCCGTGTCATTGTCGAAGCCCAAGTCCGTCGGTCGTTGAAACATCACAGGTGGGTCGCTGTACTTCTCCGGTGGCACACGTTGACAATTGTGCTAAAATAAATCGTGAAGATCTATTCTCTTCCGACCCGAAATTTTTTGTTCATCATCTGCGTTTTCAGGCCGAGGTCCAAGTTTAGTACAAATAATTCAGATCCGATGATGTCGGTTAGGTTTGTGTCAATCTAAGTCCTGTTACCATGGGCTGATTCTAAGTCTCCGGTTGGGACGAATGGCGAATGATGGGCGCGAACCTGCTGGGCTGGACAAAACTGCAGGTAGTCTAACATCCTAAGGCTGCGAGCAGATAAACGCGGAATGGCAGATTTCTGCATTCCGCATTCCGCGTTTATCTGCTCACCTTTGCGGAATTCTGCATTTCTGCAAGTAAATTTATGCTTTTGGTCAAACCTCTCAGTTGCTGTTTGTGTTATCACGCAACATTTTGAGGTCAGCACGCTGGAAGTTGTCATCGTCACCCAAGCACGCACCATTCCGCAAAGGTTAGTAGATAAACGCGGAATGCGGAATGCAGAAATCTGCCATTCCGCGTTTATCTGCTAACCAATTTCCGCATTCCGCGTTTATCTGCTCACAGCCTAAAAACCGAAACAGCAATGCAAAGTCACCAAAGCATCACCGATATGACCACCACCAACCAATGCGGTTGTGATTGTATCCTCGTAATCAACGTCCACAGGCGGTCGACTTGAATAGTTCAGTCCGATCATGTTTGGTCGTGGCTGTGTGTAAAGATCGATTGAATTCTCAGTTATTCGTATTTTTTCTTGT
>JASAMV010006142.1:0-122582 GCA_030248065.1 Rhynchonema sp. JSB1_4
TCATCCGGATACCCTACAATCAGTTCGAGATCAGGGTAGCGCTGGCGCAATTGAGTAAACAGCTGTTCGTCACCGGCATACTTGTTATAAACCCATATCAGTCGTTCGACAGGTTTTGCAAGACGATCGGACAGCAACAGTTTAGCAATTAGTGTTGTCTTACCAAACCCTGTAATGGCACACACATTAAAGAACTGCGTGCATCACGGAACCTAAACTACCAACCTGTGGGTGAACATAAAATCATTCGGCACGGACAGACAATCTTCTCCATGTTTATTGTTTATACGCACGATTGCCTTATTATATCATCTAGCCAAGTAGTAGTTTCGTCATGCTGGTGTATGCGGGTCGGGGTGAAACGTGCCTGCACTTGGTTATTGCTAAATTTCGCATACCTGTATGACAATGAATGTGTAACTTACCGTGTGAGTCTATCGTAAATTGAGCAGGGTAGATGCACCATACTATGATCATTATCATCTCTCTCACGTTCGTTTGTTGGAACTTGCAAAACAACTGAGTTGGGCCAAACTGTTCTGGGCCGGCCGAATAGCTCGTGGTTGCACGAGCCTTATTTGTTTGGAAACAGAAAAACGGAGTGTCCGAGTCCCAAGAGTTGTACGGAATTTTTGCTTTGCTTTTCAGTTCGCTATACATCGTAACATATGGATGGGTGAAATGGTTTTCGTCGAAATTTGTCTGAAAGATATGCAGTTGTGAAAAATAGTGGATCACACAAGTGCCTCGAAACGCCGTACTTTATATCCAAAAATGCTTGGGAGGTGCTCCGACCCAGAGCGGAGCAAAATTTGTTCGGCACCAAATGGTCGGTACCTGGAAATGAACATTGATTTGTAGCCGACTTATCACAAGTGTCAAACGGCTAACCTGTGTATATTCGTATCAAAAGAACCGTCGTATGCGGTTGCACTCTGCATAGCTACAACCACTCTGGATGGTTTCACACCGACTGTTACCACCTTATCAAAGATACTAGCAGTGCGGTCATGCATAAACGAGTATATTTTGTGTTGTGTGTACTTGAATCTCGAAGTCGATGACTTCGACGGAGGATGTTTCAAGGTGTACCTGGGTACTGTCAGGTAGGCATTTTTGAAGGTTACTTTATAACGTGGCACCTCGCCATCTACGTCCGGCAGTGTGTCGTGGAATAACACTGCCTCACTCTTAGCAGGAGTGAATTTAAGTTGAATGGTTGTGTTCTGGGGAATTGGTGTGTTTGAGTCAAGAATGCTCGAATAAAGCCGCGTAGACAGCTGCACGTCCCGTGAATGAGCGATCATTGCGCTCCGGCGATGCTGCCCCGGGTTCACCGTACCGTCCTCGAAATACCTACAAGTTAAATGCTTTTTTATTGTTGCAAATTCTGGCAGAAAACAGATACTTACATTTCCATTGCGCCAGGTGTATCATCGTAATATCCGGCAGCTTGGAGAGTTGTTTCTTTCTCAAATTGCGAAGAAAAATGCAAGGCTTTCAAAAATGCCAGCCTTGAATATTGTTGACCTGAAATGATACGTATTTTGATCCGCAACTGTCAAAGAATCGTGCACGCACCTGTAGCTTCGACCAAAACTCCATTGTAACTGACAAGTAATTCCGAGAACAACGAGCTTGCCATATTATTAATAGGTACAACACGGTCCAGGGCACCAAGATCCTCCCATTCTTGCTGCCCATGCGCTTTCTTCTGAACGTTACACGTCAAGTGTAGGGTTATGTATCGCGTATCCACAACTTGATCAATATTCGGATCAATACTGAACGAGATGGTACCCCTGGTTTCAGAATCTACTGGAAGCAGACTTTGTGCTTCGCATTTTTCGTACACGATTTCGCTGACGTTTCTTAGTCGCCACTCTTCGCCGAACTGGTCTTGTTCTTCTCGCTCGGCGGTGAGTTTTTCTGGAGGTGGCGCTTGAAATGTTCCTCCGCCGGCGCTTTGCTTTCGTTTTCCGACCATACTTCATTATTCCATCACATGTAGGTCCAACATCAAATCGTAATCATTGGTGATTACCGGCAAGCCATCGGCATTATATAGGGCAAAGTGCAGGGCAGTGGGACTAAACTCATCTAACAGCTGGTGATATGTGACGTGTGCAGGGATGAAAATAACAGGATCAGGAGTGGTTAAGGTTGGTAGAGGACACACTATTGGTCTTAACACAGCATTCAACATATAGTTAGGTATAACTTCCGCACACTCAATATAGTAACGTGACAGCTCATTCTGTTGAACAATCCCTTGCGCATTGAAGGTCAACGGTATTTCCATTTGACGCGTTCTATCCGTGTTTGCATACTCTGCGGACAAATCATGAAACAACGCCCGAAACTCTTCTGAGAACCGGACAATGTGACGTGGCTTGAGTTTTATGACCAGCGGATTCAATTGCAACTTCAACAACGGGTTCGTTTTTCCGAACATGTCCTGCATTTGTCGTTGCACACTGCTTAAAATAGTCATTTCCTCTCGACCCTCGTACTTGATCTCCATCTCGGCTACATCCGCACCGTTCTCGTCAAGAACTGTGATTCCTAACGTCGGGCGACGCAGCCAGTATGGGTGAATGGCCACACGCAGTATACCTAATTTCATGCCACTGTGGTATCGCGTGTGCAACGTACATTTCGCTCGTACAGCTCCACTTGCATCCTTCACAGCTGTACCGAAAAATTCAGGTTGGTGTAATTCCATAATTGATACGTCGTGATATGCTTTTGGACTTACATAGTATCTGTCGAGACGCAATTAGTCATTCGCTTCCCAGTTTTTGTAGTTCTTCCTCGTAGAAAGTTCCGTTGATCTCGACCGAGTCCTCATCCAGTGCGTATCTTGGTGGTGCAGTGGGGAAACGTTTGATGATGCGGAATTTTCTTGGCAAGAAACTGGGGGCATAACTTTTTGCAAAAGGTGCGGCTTCTTTAGATATTTGAACGAAGTCACCAATTTTGTATTTGTATTGTTTCTCATCGTACAAATCTCTCTTGGAATATTGCGGATACAACCGATCAAACACTTCACCTTGGTTCATGAATGTTACTTGATCGGGTGTGCGACCACCTAGCGCCCGTTGTGGACGGGAATTCCTTGCATTCACAAAATCCGGTAGCAAATCCACATATCTTTTTGTGTTGGCACTGTGAAAATATTTGTAAATTCTTGTTAAAAGGTGACGTCCGTGGATTTCGGCCATGCTTGCTTTCTTCGGTGGTCGTAACGCCAACAATACCACGCTGTACCGCTTGAGCACATCAGCAACCATCGTGTTCCAGAATTCGCTACCTTCGCATTGTGCAGGGGCGTAAGTTATTTATATTTTCTAAAAAATAAAAGCATACCCAAATCTGTTGCGAGCGTGGCATAATTTGTTTTGCGGTTTTCTGATACCATCTGCGCAAAGATCTCGTCTAAAGCCACCGATGTGTCTTTAGCCGTTTTTCTTTTGATGGCTCGACAATAGATTTTTCTCGAAAAATTGTCGACCACAAGACAAATAAATCGATATCCGCTGTTTTGGTGCGCAAATTTTTGCATATCGAACAGATCTGAAAGAGACCAGTTTTGTCCGGTTCAGTCAGAGTCACCGCCCTAACCTGCTTGGTAGCTGCAGCCTAAACCATAGGTCAATATTCTTGCCCGTTTGATCTTTCTTCGCGGAGGTTTAAATGAGCGATATAACTCTTGCTTTGCCAGAAAGCGTTTTGCTCGTAATCTTGATACTTTGGCTTCTCTCGCCAAACCTTCGACGCCTCCGAAACCGGCAGGGTTCTTGGGGTTAAAGTAAATCGATTCCATCACCCACTACTTTACGCCAGATAATGTTATATATGACTTCGCATTGCGGACTATTGAATGGTATTTCCATAAATATTAGGCAGCTTAAATAATACTCCCTCCCGGCTTTCAGAAGAAGTTCGTCGAAACTTGAAAAACCATCGCGTTTGCCCAGTTCTCGCATAATAGAAATAATTTCCTCCACCAACAGTTCTGTCTGTGCGTGCTGGAACCAGTTGTTACGTCCTGTACGCAAGTCGTGTTCGGTAAACATGAATGCACTGCTCTCCGCAGCTTGCTGCTGCCCTGACGGTAATTGGTGGTGGATACAACGTTCGCAAACACGACAGTTGTGTGCGCGGACGCGGTGTCTACTGCAACCATTTTCAATATTTCTTGACATCACCACAGGCAAACACCACCTACCTTATATTGCTCCGAGAAATGCGTTTTGCGCAAAAACAACATTGAATTTTTGCAGACATAACTGGAAAATGAATAGGAAAATAAAATGGAATGATCAACAGAAATCGATCCTTTATATACCCTTGCAGCCGCACATGTTCACGCGAGCCAGAATAGCATCGTTCTTGAACAAGGCGACCACATCATTGACAAAATTCCTCTGGCGAACTATATTTTCATGACTGAGAACTACAATGATCGTGGCGAGGCAGCGTTTACTGACCTGACCGGCTTTGATGGGGTTTCCTGTCGCGAAATGTTATGTTTCGTGCTGCACCCACTTCTGACACGTGATGCTGACGATACTGACTGTGACATAGTTGAAATCGTTAAAATTCTCGCGTGTTTGCGATACGATTGGCTGAACAGTGATCTGGCTCACAACGGTGACGCATTCAGGGCACAAACTCATGCCCTTGTGGACAATTTCATGCAAACATTGCAGCACAACACATTGCACAATATCCGTATCACCATCGCGTTCGAACCATTGATCGTGTGTTTGTGCAAAATTGAAAATCATATTGTTGTGCGTGCCGGTGGTGGAAAAATATCGTTTGACTGGCATCATCTCAACCGGACCCGTGCCGAGATCAAACGCTATTTCTTCTCCGCACCCTTTTCACATCTGCGTCGGGTTTTGATTTCAATTTTCTCGTGTACGCAATCGCTGTATTTGTTGCGTCCTGCTGCATTTGCTCATGCGTTCAATGCTCATTCGTTGGATTCCAGTTACCCATCACTAAATCAGCTGCGCCACTTTGCTGAATCTGCACTTGCTCTTGACGTTTCCATCGGTTTCTTGTCTATGGGTTGTTTCTTGAACATAACCGAATAAAAAATTTCAGACAAATCTAAAAAAAACAACGAGAATCGTCGCCGCGCGTACTATATATTAACGGTGAGTGCGCGTTCATTTCATTGATTATAATGCTAACAGTTAAACGTAAAGAATGGCTAGCAGTGCCTTTGTGTGCTGTTCTGTGCCTGATAATCGTTATCATTTTCTCCCCGAAATCTGTTGAATGGTGTTTCCATTCACTGTGCATAAACGATAGAACACTTGAGAGTGTTTCGCTTGTGCAGTGTCCTGAAAATCAAACAGTTATCCTAAATTTCGGTGCAAAAACGACACCTATCTATCTGACAGAACTCCACTTACGCGCAATTCTAAACTTTACCAAACAGTGTTTGTTGACCGGAGCCATGTCTGCCTGTTCCTTCCCAAACTGCCGTAGCGACGGCGATTTTGTATGTAAAACTAGTGGAGAGTATATCCTGTACTCGATGGGACCTGCGCTGGCACTTCAAACACGATTCAACGACACAATCTCACACTTCGTTGACTGCGCATTCAACACGGGACAAAGGATTTCCTGTGGTGATATTGCAGGAATCGCTGGCCTGGCAGAACGTCTATTGCGTTGATGCACTACTGCTATCATTGCACGTTCCGTCGAAAAGATTTCAATCTAATATTCGCTCATTGCATCGAATCTCATCCCGGCAAAGAAGCCATATCAATCGGTGGTGCGGCCACAAAGTGCCCGTTCTGCTCTGCGGATCTAAGGCTTCGTCAACCGAAAAACCGGTTGCGCCATATCCGATCGTGCAAGGACGGTCCAAATCCACGTCAACCGGCTGTCAGAAAACTGCACGTCTGTGTTGACTGTGGCGCAGCGTTTGAACGAAGCATTCAGCACCAAGTGTGTGATGGGCGTATTTTCTTGCTCGTACGAAAGATCACCAGTCGTTTCTCCAGGAACACGTCAACGTAATTCATCGCAATCGTACCTACGAACAGTGTCAGTGGTGCGGTGTTCACAGAGCATTTGCCTCCGATAAAACACGTAACGCTCACTTGATTCGGTGTCGCAATGCCTGGCTCGCACAACACGCTCCGCAACCCTAACTTTTACTATCCTTATCGACCCATTGACACTGCTGTTGGTAGCGATGAGCAAAGCAACACACCGCATATGACGCAGGGTCAGGTACACAATAAATCTGTAATTCGTCAAAAATCCCAATGACTCATGCGTAATATCCCAGGTCGAGCAAGTGTCTGCGATCTATGTTGAATCGTTGGCACCGGCTATCGTTCACACACTTGCGAACGCGAGACAGTTCTGCGGTCTGTGTGCAAAAGGTGTGCCACAATCGCAGTTCTCTCGTCAACATGTCTGCGGTCTTGATCCACCAAAACTGTACGAATGCGTATCCACAGCCGAACTGTGGGAGCAGCTCGATGCACACGACTACGCACGAGCATGGGACAAGTACATTGCTCAGCTTCTGGTTGCCCCGAACATTGGGAAACGTGGTCTGCTCTGGATCATGTCACGCGACTGGAATCAACGCATGTTGCTGTGCATGCATCGTCAGGCGTTGTTGGAATACATCAGTGATAATCGTGCTCGTTTGTTCTGATTGATAAAGCGTGTACTCTGACATATGCGGGTTGATTTTTCGGTGTTCGGTTCGCACCCACACATCGATCGATGTGTATCTCATTATCATTCATCAAACTGATCTTTGTGTGTGTGCGCGCGCGCGTTTCAGCCATGGCCTGTCGCACAGTTACATGCGAAACCTCGCACCAAACGCTTCAATTCAGTCACTTGTGGCGTGTTGAGAAAATCAGTGAGCATCTAAATTGTGCTGTTGGAGAAGCGCTGCACTCGGAGTTGGTACGGGTGGGGTTGACCGTGGGATCAGCGTGTGTGAGTACGCTTCTTTCCAGAAACTTCGGCAGCGCTTGCTCAACGTATGTTTTCGACGTGCGACTATATCCGAATGGCCGTGATGACGCATCTGAGGGCTATTTATCATTGTTTCTACAAGTTCGCAAGTGTCCTGACGTGAGAATTCGATTCCGGGTCGATTTTCACATCGAGACATCTGTTGGTCGACGGGGCTGTGCCACAAACAACAACGTAGTTTTCATTAACAGGAACGGGATATGCACAGCGACCAAGTTCTTCAAGCATGCAACGCTCCAGGTACATAAGAATAATATTCCAATACGGCTCATACAGGTGTTCACATGTAGGAAAAAGCGGACATCTTCGTTCCTCACGATGTTCTGATGTTGCGCACAAACGTTTCCGTCTATGAAGAGGCAAAGTGCCGATTGTGTGCAACACAGGATACGAATCAAGCAGTCGGAGGGCTAGGTGTGTGCTGAGTGCTTAGGTGTGTTGCACAACTACCCACAAGCGTTTCAGGCCAGGATCTGGCGGCACTCCACAAGTCCATGGTCGGCAGTGACATTAGGCTGGTCGTTGAGCGACAAACGTGGCATGCTCATCGGGCGATCTTGATGGCTCGTTCGCCGGTTTTCATGGCAATGTTTTCACAAGATCAATTTCTTGAGTCATCCTCGAATGAGGTAACAGTCACGTGCTTGCATGATCTGCCCGAGTTCCCAAACCGCATGTTCAGGTATGCATTGATGGTCTGTCGTCGATTGTTGTCGGTCGAATGATCGAATTCATGTATCGTGATGAATGTGTGGACTTTGAAGAGCATGCTGAAGAACTGCTGGTTGCAGCTGACAGGTATACGGATAGGTACCCTAACATCCGTGAACCATACCCGCGTACGTTTCAGGTATCAGTTTGCTGCGCTCAAACAGAAGTGTGAGGAGACGCTAATCACACGCATCGATGTTGAGTCGGCCTGTGAGGTTTTGCAGTTTTCCGATGCACATTCTGCTCGCCTGCTGTTCCAACATGCGCTCAAGTTCACCACAGTTAATCGTCAAATTGTTCTGGATCGGGAAGTGTGTGCGCGTACGTTTGTACACACGTGTACCAACAAGATCCCACTATGATTTTTTCAGGAGTGGAAACAATTATGCCAAAGTCACCCGCAGCTCGCCATCAGCGTTCTCTCCAAAATGATTGTATGATAATTCTGTATTTGTGTGTGTGTTGAATAAAAACATTTTAGATCAAAATGAATGAGGAGCACAAAGCCGTTCTTCGACGATTATCATTCACATTTCAACAACTGATGCAATCCCCGGACGCTGTCGCGCTCTGCCTGTACTCACGTGACGAACTGACCGAGTTCGACGTTGAGGATATACAGGCGGTTGGTATCAAGCAACGTGCGGTACAACTAACAAATATTGTGTACAGACACACACACAGATTGCTGCGCGGTATCGGAAAGCAGACGCACTGATTCGTATACTGCGCAGGCGTGGACCAGGTGCATTCGATGCTCTACGTGAAGCACTGATTCAAACAGACAACATTGCTCTGATACGTCAGATTGATCTTGCATTGTCCAGTTAATTTTGTGTCAAAATGTGACTAATAAAATTAACAAGCAGTTGCTTCGTTTTGCATGCAATGCATGGCCCGTGTGCTTCTGCTGCCGAGCCATCGGGGCCCTCCAGGCGGTTGCGAATCCTGGCTCATTAAAAGGGCGACAATGGCAGCCACGTTATGTGCGAACAACATTATCGGTCTTGTTACTTGTGTAAAATTTTGTGGAGCGAACAACCTTATCGGTCTTGGGGGGGGGGCAGCGAGCAGAGCGAGCTGCCGCTCGCTCCTTGCTGCTTTTTTGCTCCACGTTTTTCGGATGATCGCGAGTGACAGATCACACGTAACGGATAGGCAGGGGACACGCGCAAAACCCCGACAATGGCAAAACGTGGAGCAAAATTTCGATTTTCACACGTAAAAGATAGGGCGCAAACTGCGCTGGTACTACTGGGTTCTTTCAAAAAAAGTTGTTAATTAAAAAAATTTAAAAAAATTTGTTTTGAAAGTCAGGTTTTGCTTTTTTTAATTAACAAAAGTTGCCCAAAATGAGCTGAAATGTCAAAAAATGGCCTTTTTCGAGGCAAAAAATTGACACTTTTTTCTGTGGATGGGACAATTTTTCCAAAATCGCGCCTGCGGCGCCTTGTATTGTCCCCAAACAAACCCGTACAGGGATCTTTCAATCAATCAGTCATTCTGTTTTTCAAGAATTCGAGAATTTTACTGCTGCGCAGTTTTTACTTGAATTTGTCGCGCGGGGCTGGTGTCATATAGTGATGTGGCACCTACCTATATAATGTATTGGTCGCACAATGATTTTATAAGAATTGGTCAAACTTTTTTCCTGAACCGTAAAGCAGGGAAATGAAGGGGCAGTGACGTTGCGCTACGCGATCGCACACAAAGCGTGCAGTCACCAAAATGTGACAGTCCCGCAGCAACGTGTGTACTCTGCTAGATTATTTTCAGCTGAAAATATTTTGTGGCAATCACAAATAGCACAGTGGTTAAGAGTGACTGAACGTGAAAATAAAAAAATGAATTCTTATATGGTCATTGTGCGACCAATACTACTGCATGCTACTACACATGTACGTATATGTATAATGCAGGTCTAGTGCAAAACAGGAGTATACAATATCGATCTGACACGCAAGACTTGGACTGTAATCGATGTTTCGATGGTCGTATATCACATATACGGCATTAGATGCATTAAATTACGTTGTACGGCATGCTACAATATATTAGAGCAACATCGTTAGTGAACACCAACCTCAGACTGGTCGGAGACCATAGAATCTGCACAACACTACCGGGTGTCACCACACCACACAAGTTGGGTCTCAGGCGAAAATTTTCCAGTTTTTCAAAAATTGAGTTGTATCGAATTCATTTATCCTGAAACATCGTTTGCAATACTTTTTCTAATAATAAAAAATTTCGTCAAAAAAAATCAAAAAATTTTTTTTATAAAAAAAGTTCGTTAATTAAAATTTTTTTCAACCCTGGCTCCGGTCTGTTTTCGCGCTGCTTTCGCAGACAGATCGAGGCGCCAGGGCTCGTCAGTGCGAACGCCTGTGCCAAATTTACCTCCAAAAAGCCTCACCATCAGATCTTATGCTGGGCTGTAACATCACTGCGTGCAAACTCATAAACAGAGCTTCGTCACGTCTGCGTGCACAGCGAGGGCAGAGAGCCACCACAAGCAGTGCACATAGTGATACACATTCAACGTCAACGTGTTGTTTACTAAATTGATCTGTGTCTCACATCCACCTCCTTTGCATTCAGAGCTCTGCTGCCACAATTGAACTGTCATTTTTTTTCAGATAAAGTCCTTCTTCGAAGAGCATTTGCATGCGGATGAGGAGGTGCGCTTCGTGGTGGACGGCTCTGGGTACTTCGATGTGCGTGACAACAGTGTAAGTTAGCAACCTGAAATCTGGTAAGAAGAATGTTCGACAGAGATACAAAAATTTATTTATTGCAAGAAGATTGTTCGACAGAGATATACAAATATTTATTAATTGTAAAAAGAATGTCCGACATATAAATACAAATATTTATAATCTCATAAAAATTTAGTCAGTGAATGAACATGGGTGGAATTTTCGAAACGTTGTAAACGTCAGTTGGGTGTAAAGATCGGCTAAGCTCGGACGAAAGCTCGGTCAGTGTAAGCATGAAACATTGCCTTCTTTTAAAGGGGATAGTGCACAATTCCTAAACGCCTTTTAAATTTTACGAGTGTTTAGACAGTGGGCATCACAAAAGTCAAATCACTTGGTAAACTCTCAAACATGCACTCAGGAAATCCAGTTTGAGTCAAACCATTGGAAGCAAGATTTGACGCAGGCCGGCCGAATTTCTACGTGCGCATTCAGGCAAACTGTCTGATCAAAAAGCTGTCAGGGCGATAGAATGTTTCGCATGATTCTTGAAACTCACTAACTATAGAATTTCGCTTTTCTTTATATTTCGAATTTCAATGAATTGTTCCAGCGTGTCTGCTAAATGTTTCATGATCTGCTTGTCACGCTGGAACAATTCGTTGAAATTCGAAAAATAAAGAAAAGCGAAATTCTATAGTTAGTGAGTTTCAAAAATAATGCGAAACATTACATCGCCTTGACAGCTTTTTTCACCGCTGTTTACACCAAGCTTGCACTGACCGAGCCTTCGATCGAGCTTGGGCGGGCTTAGCTTGAATCCGGAAATCGGAATCCGGGTAGATTTCTGGAAAACGCATTATTTTTGTAAATTCTTGCGTTTTGCGGAAATAGGGCCCAGATGTTTTTTGCATGCGAATTGTCTCCGGGTTCCCGATTCCGGATTTAACGTGAGTTCGCCCTTACACCGACCTTTACGCAAACTGACGTTTGCTCCGTTTCGAACATACCACCCAATGTAGCATGCAATACTGCTAACCACACTAACGCAACAGATTCATTTAATATACAAAGTGATTCAAAAGTGCCCTCAAGATTGCTATGTTTTTGGTCATAGCGTTAGACTGAACGGATATGGTTCGTTTATAGCTTTAAAGAAGTGGTCAGGCGATTGTGCACACTGTGAAAGAATGAATTGAATTAAACACACCGATCCCCGATGCTTCAAGACACATTTGTGGTGCTCACGCGCTACATTTGCGAAAACAGTGCAACAACCGGTCACACAATGGATTTCAGTGATGCCGATTCGCTTGCTTTTTTACTGCAGAACTTTCCCAGTCTGTCGGTTGCCTGGCTGTGTTGCGAGAAGCTATGGTTCATTGAAAGCAACAAGCATTCATTGCACAACAAAGATCAAAACTGAATTAACACATCTTAGGTGCTTCATTTAGCTCTCCCCGCCCATGCAGACTACGATTCACTACCAATTTGGAAGTTTTATTTTTAAATTTTCTGATCATTGTCTTTTGTTGAAGCAATTTTTAACTTCTTACATTAATATTGCTCATAAATAGTTCCAGTGTATAGTGTTCTCCACTTTGTTTGCTGTTTGCAAGCCTGACAACATAGGGGATTTGCGGTATGAGAACAAGATACGGATTTTCATGGTTCTTTCGTTCAATAGAACCGGGTCGATCATCCACACTCATTTAGAATATGCTGCCCGTTTCCCTGGTGAACAAGTTCCGTCCAATCGCGTAATCAGATACAGCAGCCAACCAACAAAACATCCAGGCAAAACGAGGATTCATTAGCTCAAAATCCAACAACTTCAGTTCGACGTTGTTCACAGTATTTACAATAATATCAAATACCAACGCACAAAAATAAGAAATTTTATGCCATTTTGCACTATTGTCGCAAGTGTGAAAAGTGTAGCATATGAGCAACAAAAATTGCCTTGAAACATCAGGAATCGGTGTGTTTTAGTCAATTCATGCTACTTACAGTATGCTCAATCGCCCTACGACTTGTTTAAGCTAAAAACGAACAATTACCGTTCTGCCTATCACACGCTATGGCCAGAAACAATAGCAATCTTGAGGGCACTTTTGAATCACCCTGCATTTCAGGATAAGTGGATCAGAGTACACGTTGAAGCGGGTGATCTTTTGGTGCTACCGGCGGGTATTTATCACAGATTCACACTTGACACAAAGGTAAACAGTTTTGGTTATGAACAAACATTAATTGAGACGTGTTTGGAGAAAATGAGACTCATAATAGATAAAAATTTTCGATAATGGTAGTGTAACCGAGAAAGTACTGCAAGAAACCAAAGAAGCATGAACGCTGTGTTGACACGTCCCTTTCTTATGAACTAGAACATGATCAGAGAAAACAGAAACACTAAAAATTGACCGGAACAAACGGAAGAAATTCATAAATCCTAAACAAAAAAGCATGCACCTTCACACCTCATCACTCCCATTTTTGGTCTTTCACCAAGTTCACGAACACGTGCTCCAAACTGGTTTGTGAAACAGAAAAATCGAGCAAATGAAATCGTTCCTTGATATCGTGCACCGTGCCGAACAGCGACGACAACATCAATGATGCAGCGGGGATTGACACTTCCACATAGCCGACATGCGATTCGCCAACAACACATGCAGGCCAGACAGTTGTGAAATACTGGTGCAGTTCGTCAGCGTTTGTGCTGTCGGACAGACGGAACTTGACCTTGTACGCCTTGCCGAACTTGTCTTTGAGGTACTGCACCCCGCCGATGCAACGGAACTCGCCGTTCACCATGATGACCAGTCGATTACATAACGTTTCGCATTCGTCCATGCTGTGCGACGTGATCACTATCGCACATCCGAGTTGCACTGCTTTGCGCAGACAATTCCAAGCCGATCGTCGAGCTTTTGGGTCCATTCCTGTGGTCATTTCGTCCAGGAATATCACATCGGGATAGTCGAGTATGCTGATCGCAAAATTCAGTTTACGCCTGTTGCCGCCGGACAGCGCACTGGCCGGTTTAGCAACGTGCGCGTCCAAGCCGGCGTCTGTGATCAATGATTCGATTACTTCGTTCATGTCCCGCATCGGTACGCCTCGAATCCGGGCGTAGTGAGTTAGGTGCTCCTTGACGGTCAACTGCTCAAAGAGAACGTCGTGCTGCGGACAGTAGGACATGTGGCGGACCACTTTGCGTGCCTGAGTGAATATGCTGTAGCCCAACACACGTGCGTCGCCGAACGATGGCGGATGATAACCGCAGAGCATCTGAAACAATGTGGTCTTTCCCGCGCCGTTTACGCCCAATAAACCAAAACATTCGGCTCGCTTCACACCGAACGTGACACCCTTGACCGCTAGGTTTGGTTTCGTACAGAAACTGTTGTAGATCTTGCTCAATTGCTTCACGGTCAGCGGCGAGGGTTTCTGGTCTTCGTTGTTCAAGATTCTTGCTTCTTCACTTACTACGTCAGGATCGGCGGTTTCGTTTGTTTTGTGTGGACCTCTTTGTCGTCCGTTGATCAGTGTCAATATCACAACATTCAAGTTGGCTTCCACAAATATCAAAACAATTAGCATGACGATAGAGAACCCGATACAACGGTACACGGCATCTGAAATCAGGCCACCGATCGGTTCATTCCCTATCCATGTCGACGGACTCCAATCCCAATCCCAAGTGAGAAATGGCTCCTTATCGAAAATAATTGGCACCGCCTCATAAAATGCCAAATAGGTCAGCGAAGAGGTCAGGAAATATGGTGGCAACCATTGAAAAATATTATCTACGGTGTCAAACCCCTCTCTGTCCCGAAAAAGGTTTACAATTATTGAAGTTCTAGCCAGACCAACGCCAATAATAGACACAAAGATAATGGCCATTCGGGAAGTGCTGAAAAAAAACGAAGTCACATAAGCAGCCATTATCATACCACAGCAGTAAACAGCAGTCAAATAAAAGAACATTTCAAGATCAACATCAAACACGTCGCTATTTTTGAACATGAACAAAATCAGGACACCAATGGACAGCGCATACATGGCCGAGTCCCACACAAAGTTGGCTAGCCAGTAAACGATTGAATTGAGCCCCATCAGGTGCTGAAGTTGTTTGTTCCCATTGGCGCGTTCAGTCACAATCACGGTGAGCACGTTGAAAACAGGCGTGAGAAGTGCATAACTGCTGAACAAACCCAGAATTGCTCCCGTGATCACCTCGACGATACTGGCAGACTCGACGAACGACGTCTCTTCTGTCTCCAGGTGGATCGACGCGCTAGGTGCTTCCGACCTCGATCTCAACACCGAGTTACTGAACGCGTTCAGAAAAGCCGATCTCATGTAGCGCATATTCAATTGGTAGTAGCCTGCTTGTCGGTTAGGCTCTGACCTGAGACCTGACCACAGGGTGTAGTGATCCTGCTTTTGTCGAAGTATTAGCTTTAGATAGCTGCGCAACGGCTCATCGAAATTATCGTTTGATATCATTCGTTTCATTGCGTTGGTTAGAAAAGCTGGATCGGTCATTTCAGTGGGCAGCACAGGTCGCGGTTGGGGTTCCCTTGTGGTCGTTGGATCTGATGAGTCATTGTCATTGTTTTCGCTCTCTCGCATCATTTCCTCGAACATTCTGCGCGACGTTTCCACACCCATGTTCATGCGCTCCCCGTTATTATCCATGTTCACAAGGTCTTCGAACCTGCTGGTCGGAACGAAATACATCAGAGGCAGCAAGCCACTTACCTCTTCGACTTCATTGAAGTTTACAAGTGTGTGCGCAATTCCGCCAATAAAATACTTTTCGTTTGTCTTCAACATAAAATCACTGATGTTTCGGTTCCGCAGATTAAGTGCAACTTCTCCAGACGGCAACTCCACGCGTGGAGCACGCGGGTCAGTTGCGTTGATCGGGCAAAATTTGCAATCGCACATCACAGATCCTGCCATTGCGTTTTGAAACGGATCGATCTCATAATCCCAAGCTACAGATTGATTGCACTCCATCTGATGTCGTTTGGCACAGAAATGACCATAGCCGTACTGCAAGGCATGTGCCCATGTTGATGTTTTTTGTCCACTGTAGAACATCATTCGATTTTCGAACGCTGCGTCTGACAGGCTGTATGTGATCAATCTGCCATCCAGACCAGTTGAGGCTATTGCATTGTTCAGAAACAGCATCACACCAGCCAACAATAACGGCATGAATATTTGAAAAAGCAGTCCCAATATGCTGCGTTGCGCCAACAGAAACCGTTTCGCGATTGTCGCATAAAAGTTCATCAGGATTAGTTTAATGCCGGTGTGTTTTTTGTATCCGATCTTGGTGGGATTAGTTTTCACTGATGACGTGCTGGCAGCGTCATGAGCTTTTTTCGTGTCTTTGTGTTTTAGCTCGGCACCGATCTTGAAGAACACCTGCTCCAACGTCGACTCGGTGATGCCAAACGAGTCAACTTGCCATTTGTCTTTGTTGATTTCCAAGATTTTGAGCCCTTCGATCAAACCCGGCGACTGCACACATTCAGGTGGAATGCCGAAAATACTTTCAGTCTCTGAGCTGCTGATTAGCTTCAGTGCCACGTGCTCGGACAAGGATCGAAAAATGTCGTTGATGGGAATGGCTCGTCGATGGGCCAGTTTCAGTTGCGACCCATCTCCATATTTTGATTTCAAGTACATCGAGGTTCCAACGGTTTTGAGAATTCCGTTCTGTATGACGGCTATTCGATCACCCAGCGAATCGGCTTCCTGCATGTAATGTGTGGACAGCAGGATTGTGGCTGTGTCCTTAAAGTGTAGGATGAGATCCCAAATTGAACGCCGCGAGAACGGATCAATTGCAGAGGTTGGCTCGTCAAGAATGACCGTATCTGGGGCACCCAAGAAAGATACAGCAATAGACAACTTCCGCTTCATACCGCCCGACAACGCCATTGCGGCTCGATTCATTTGTCCTGGAGTGTACATTTGCATTTGGGTGAACATCAACTTGCTGTATTCTGTAATCTCCATGTCCGAAAGATTCTTCAATTTTCCGTAAAAGGCCATGTGCTGGTTGACGGTAAGTTCGGGGTAGACGATGTCATATTGAGGACAGTAGCCAAGTGCTTCTCTGACTTGCGGCATCTGGGTCCAGATGTTATGCTCACCAACATGTGCGGTGCCACTGGTGGGATACAACATTCCGGTCAGCATGTTCATTGTGGTACTCTTTCCTGCACCATTGTGCCCCAGAAAGGCAGTAATCTCGTTTTTGTAGAAGTCCACCGTTAGGTTATCCAACGCTGGTTTTGCGCCGTGACTATAAACTTTAGTCAACTGTGATATCGCTATGCCAACCGGCCGAGCGTTTTCGAATGGCTCAATATCTGGTTTATGAGCTGTTTCGGGAACATGCCCGTTTTCCATCGCGGCATCTGAGTTCAACATCTTGTCGGTCAGCGGATTCCAAAATGGTTTCTGCAAAAAGAAGTACCACGGATATTTGAAGCCGTACTTGCTTGGCGCCACATAATCAAAATACCAACTCAGTATTAGATATACAAGAAATTGACTAATCATCCAGACAAATGTCTCTCCTACCGCCATAATACCATCTTCCTCAACGGGCGATTCCCAAACATTATCCCATCCCAGAACCCGTTCCTGAACTTCCCACTCAACAACGTACGAAATACCAATGAAAATAGCAACTGTGGGAAGAAGAAAACCGGTGACACGTGCAAACCACAATTTAGTGCCGGAGTATCCCACTCTTGGAACGAGCAAGCCCCATTGTGGAACAAAAAAACCAATTATCACAATAGTGAGCATGCTGACACTGGCTTGTTGAGCATCAGGTATCACGCTTGACACAACAAAACACAAGCCGATTAAACCCAGACCGTGTGCAAGGCAGAGAGAAACGAACAGGGACTTGTCGACGTACTCGAACACTTTGTCGCTGCTGTACAAGAATACCAACGCTACAATGAGGTGAACAGACAGCACAAACGTACAACTAAAGATGAACCAACTCAGCTTAATCTTCAGGCGACTAACACCTCGTATGAGCAAAAACTCGAGCAAACCCGCCGATTTCTCGTAACACATTTCAGCCGCTATTGAGTAAAGAATAAGAATCATACCATCAGAAAACACGACAAACATCACTACCGTGAATGAATTATAGACAGCCGGATCCTTATGACATCTTCTCGGCAGCCACTTCTGAGCAATATTGATTGTGTTTACTGGCTCACCAGTCTCGTGCCCAATAATGCCAGCTTCTACCAGCGCTTGTAGGTAGAGAGTTGACAGCCTTCGTCGAGTCAAGTACTCCGTCGTCAATCGGTAGGAATTCTGTGACACAATAGCGAGCTATGTCTGGATTTAGGTAGTGTTTGCGTACACCGTTGCTCTTGTGGACGTGGTTTCTGGTCATTATGTTGGATCGAATCTGTTCGGCGACCGCTTTACCACACAAGTGTTTTTACTCCCAACGTTTTCCTCCGAGGACACTTTTTCAAAAAGACAAGGCAGGTAAAGATCACGAAAATCTAAAAAATGAGAAAAGAGAGAAAACCAGAAAACGAGAGAGCTAAGTGCATGCGACCAACAATCAGAGAGACGTAAACCGCCAGTATCATTGAGCTCAGGTTTGTGCGTGCAACTGAATGTAAAGCATTTCAGCCCATCTTGGCTGGTGTTCATTACGCTTTTGTGCCAGAGTTGTTATGTTGTTTTGAAACGGACTCGTAGGTGAGTAGTCAGACCAGACACATTCTCGGTCATGTATCGCTCTTCTTTGTGTGCTCTGCGACGCACATCACGCGCATCATTCGTGACCCATTGCTCACACTTACACATACATAATCTCTCAAGACAACACAACCATTCTGGCACATTAGGGTAGTGAACACCAGCTGAGATGGGCTGAAACGCTTCACTTTGAATTGCACAAACCTGAGCTCGATGATACTGGTGGTTTACGCCTCTCTGATTGTTGGTCACATGCATGTTCTCATGTTTTTTGTTTCTATCTTTTTTATTTTTTTTAGGTTTTCGTGACCTTTCTGTGCCTTTACAGGTTTTCCCTTAAAAGTGTGCTCAAACGCTGGGAGTAAAAACATTCGAGTGGTAAAGCGGTCGAAAGGATTCAATTCAACATGTCTGGATTTATTTAGGACGCGTCAAGCAGGGTTGGGCAAAAAAAAAATTAAAAAAAAAAGAAAATTTTTTTTTTAAAAAAAAGGTTTTTGAAAAAATTTTTTTTAAAAAAAAAAAATTTTTTTTTTAAATTTTCGGGGGAACAAAATGTTCTAAAACGTCCAAAAATGGCCTTTTTGGGGGTTATTTTTTGTCATTTTTTCTCAAGGGTCGAAAAATTTTCTTCACAAAATCACTTTTGGGGCATGTATTTGGTACCTAAGATACCCCAAATGATGTTATTATACCTTCCCGTAATACATGGGACACAGTATGCATGTGCCTACATGGTACTTCGATGTCATACCCCATCAGGTCGGTCATATACGACTGATTCAGCTACCCGACAAGTATTTTCTGCAGCTTATATTCTCAATTCTGTGTGGTTTATGAGTGAATCTTGCTTATTCGGCCACAAACTATTGTGTCCGATACCACAGAGCAGCAATCAGCGGTCCATATCAAGCACAGACTGTTGGATCGCACCGAAATGACGTAAACACCCTTGATAAGTGATGCAAACCAAGTCACAAAAGTGACTTGCCAATTAAAGTTGCATTTTTTCGCGATTTTGCGCGTTTTTTAGGCAAATTTGGTAAAATTTCCCCGAATCTCAGACTTTTTAAAAAAAAAACTTGTTTAAAAAAAAAAATTTTTTTTCCAACCCTGGCGTCAAGAAAACATTAAACCTGTTCCGAATTGTTGCTAGATCGGAAATGGATCATGCCCCACACTAAGAAGTCGTCGGTGTCATTGAGACTATTGGTGGCGAAGTACATTGCATCCTGTTTGTTCGCGAATCCAAACGTCCGATTGCCTAACTTCTGGTAGCACAATGCTACTTGTGCCAGACTGTACAGGTTTTGCCAAACGGCACTCCGTTCTCTGACAGGAGCGAGCAGGACACCGATCTGAATAACAATTTGATGTTCTGCAAGGTTTGTCCTCAAATAGCAGTTTCTCTCATGCAACAATGCTTACTCTCAACAAAGCGATCTGATCCAGCTGCCATGCCATGTGTTCTATTACTGATTGAGCGAACGTGTTGTTTGGATAGTAAAGCAGGATGCCGCGAAAGACGTAGTCGATTGCGCCACGACGAGCAAACCAACTGAAGTTGCTGGCACGTGGTAGACAAGCAATTACCATAGCTTCTAGCAGCTTTGCTGTCCCCTGCAGGTGGTTCTGACCTGAAACCACGGTGTGAAAACGTTGAGGTACATACGTATGGTGAACTCTGAACCGCCACACCAAACGTATGTATGCCCCGGAAGAACTCGACCCTCCGACCTCCCAGCCACCAGGGCTGGACAGCCAGTTGCTCTACCAACTGAGCTACGGGAACGCTGTCTGGCTGGGGCTCAAAGTTGCACTTATACTCATGCAACCATGCAGACCCACACTGCTTTGCACGCCACAGCGCTACACGTTGCGCTGGCTAGCAGACTTCCAGTCCACAATATTGGTCATAGTCAATGACATGACATGGTTGTCTGATCTTAATTGTTTTCTGAACGGAGTACAAAGACAGTTACCTGGACACAGATAGCTCGGGTGAAATGTCTCATGGATCGTTTCGTTCTTTGCCAGTCGGCTGTACCAACTCGAGTATTCCTCGATTGGAACGTGAACCGAAGTTTCCGACGAACGATTGACACAGTTATTTTGATTTTGACACACCAAAGATGTGACCTGAACGAATATGTACATGGTTTGGCTGTAACATTTTTGCACAATTCTCTCTATTCAACAAAATTTGCAATATGGCCGAATGGGTGACCGGGCAATTGAGCAAAGCACGTTTGGGCAAGACCACTTTGAGCAGTAAAAAATGGCAGGGCCAAAAAAGCAGAGGTCTTATTTTGTACCAGTGGCTTAGACATAGACTGATTTTGGTATCAGGCTTAGGCTTTAGGCTTAGGCTACACTTAGGCTTCGGACGTTGGTTTTAGTAACCCGCCAAATTAGCTTTGTCTGAAATATTCTGCCAGTGCAATGTGCATGGATGGTCCAGAAATGTTGAAGAATTGCACCGGAGCTGGCATGGTAGTGCTAAACGACTAGGTTGCGCGAGTTCAAAACTGAAAACTCACACCTGAGAGGCCCAAGCTTGCCCACAACTTGTATCACGTGGACTTTCAGGTCCCGCAAAATTTCCTCCTGCTGCCTGCCCGCACGTGCGATTGCAGTCAAGATACAGTTGACATTTTCGTAAAAACGTTCTTTCCCTTTTTTGTTTTCACAAGTTACTAGTCGAAGCCCACGACATGTTAGTTACTATATACATACACAGGTGCGGACCACTTGATTTTCGTGTTTCCAATGTGCTAAATAACGACGCTCTTCGAACACAGTGCGGAACTGGCAGCCCAAACTTTTCCAGTAACTTTTATGCAGTTTCATCCGGTTGCATATCCTTGTTTTACATATACCTTCAGGGCATATTTCCGTCTTGTAAAATATAAGACATGAGACACGCACGGTTGCCCAATTTCACATGTGCACCGTACCCGGCACTCACTAACCAACAACGCCGGATGGCTTGGCGGCAGCATGACTGCCTCGTACTCACAGTCCGGTACGTTTATTATTGGATCCTCGAGCGCCCACGTCAGCCAATAGCACAACTTCAAAGGCACCATGAAGAACATCGCTGTTCGGATCGGGTGTCGCCGACACCAGACGAAGTTCTTCCATAGCAGAATATTAAGTTCGCTCCTCACACCGCTCATTTCGGATTAATGCCATGCATATTGTCGGAATATTTGAATGCATTCATGCTGCGATGGTGTGATTTCCCTGAATGCATGGCGTCAACAGATTATAACAACATCATTTCCTGTCAGGAGATCCTGGATATGAAATGTAAAAAGTGAGTGACCAGAAGAAGAAATTACCTGACTAAAATAAGTTAAAGAAACCTAGCGAGGAACGTAGACCAGGGTTGGAAAAAAATTTTTTTTTAAACAAGTTTTTTAAAAAAAAAATTTTTTTGAAAAACAATTTTTTTTAAAGTCTCAGATTCGGGGAAATTTTCACAAATTTGCCTAAAAAACGCGCAAAATCGCGAAAAAATGCAACTTTAATTGACAAGTCACTTTTGTGACTTGGTTTGCATCACTTATGAAGGATGTTTACGTAATTTCGATGCGATCCAACAGTCTGTGCATGTTATGGACCTATGATTGCTGTACCATGTAAGTATATGCATACCGTGTCTCATGTATCATGGGAAGGTATAATAACATCATTTGGGGCATCTTAGATACCAAATACATGCCCCAAAAGTGATTTTGTGAAGAAAATTTTTCGACCCTTGTGAAAAAATGACAAAAAAATAACCCCCAAAAAGGCCATTTTTGGACGTTTTAGAACATTTTGTTCCCCCGAAAAATTTTAAAAAAATTTTTTTTTTCAAAAACCTTTTTTTTAAAAAAAATTTTTTTTTTAAATTTTTTTTTGCCCAACCCTGACGTAGACTACAGTCAATATGCACGTAATGCATAACCTGCGCGGACACGAAGCACTCGCTTGATCATGTCATGTTGTTTTTCGTTGTCCTTCGACGGCCTCAGTGTTGGTCACCTTAGAAACGATAGCCTTGTGCTACATACTTGCTTTCTCAAGCCCATAGCAACGAACTGATGGGCTCAGCTGTGTTTTTGTCCTTATATCCGAACAAGGAAAAGGTGAAGCTGAATAACTGTGCACACAGGATAAGTTGAGTCTCATGTCCTTTATGAACCTCGTCCCATACAAATATAGCAATATATAGCAAGTTGTCTGAAACCAAACACAGTCATCATTGGATGCATACATAAATTCATGTGGGCGTGTGATGTGCCAGCAAAATGCTCTTGGCAATGTCAAATAGGGATGTACGAAAACCGCGAAAAACACATTCCGAGAGATGCTCAGTTCTACTCGTCACGAAAACAAGACCAACCCAGCTTTGATTTAGGCTCGCAAGACGTCATTCTTTTTAAGGTGTGTACACATGTATACCTATTGTTTGTCAACGCACTTGTCTGTTGCAGGACTACATCAAAGCGATTCGCCTGTTCGTCGGCGAACCGGTCTGGACTCCCCACAATCGACCGGCCGACGATCATCCCGCTCGGAAGCAGTACTTGAAAAAGTTTACATGTTGATCAGATCGAATTACAGATCGAATTTAGAACAGCGTCGGACCACCACGTTGTTTTTTGGTCAAGTTTAGATCGTCCTATTTCAGAGAATTTGCACATTCATTCGTCCGAATTTTTTTGAGACACCCACTGTTGTTTCATGACTTGCTTTATACCAGTCACTTTGCAATTGAAACATCATTTTAAGTCTAAAAAATATGCATAAAAAGCAAACAAAATGAAAAACTCGCTCTCGGTTTTGTAATACTTTTTAATCTTTTTTCAGCTGAAAAAAGCGTCCGTCTTAAGTACCAAGCGCGCACCCTGCATTTTGTAATATTTTTTAATCTTTCAATATGAAAAAATCAATGCTCCTATGCAAAGCACAGCAATTACAAAAATATTTTTTCAGCTGAAAAAATATTAAAGTACAACGTTGAAGGAGAAAATACTGTACATCAAAGCGATTCGCCTGTTCGTCGGCGAACCGGTCTGGACTCCCCACAATCGACCGGCCGACGATCATCCCGCTCGGAAGCAGTACTTGAAAAAGTTTACATGTTGAATGAAATTGTGAGTTGGGGTGCATGCGACGTTGATTCCATATTTATTCATTCATTAGGCCGCATTCACAATGCAAGCGCGTTAGCGTGTTAGCGCGTTAGCGTGCGAGATGCGCACGCTTTTGCATTCACAACGGAAAAAGCTAATTAGCGCGTTAGCGTGCGAGCAACTTTTCTCGCACGCTAACGCGCAGATGCGCAACGCGCTTTTGCATTCACAGTGCAAAGCTGACTAGCGCGTTGGTCCGTTAGCGTGTACGCTAACGCGCTTTTCACGATTAGGACTGGTTCTAATTTCTTTGCGCGTTAGCACAGGATGCGCGTGTTCTAAAGTTTATAATTTAATTTGAAAACATTATCAGGCCACGAAAAATGTGAAAACATAGGAAATAAAGCCTGCTGCGTTCACTGAGAATATTTTTGTTCCATTTTGATGCTTAGAAGCATATCTTTTTACGGTGTCAAGCGATTGAGGCAAACAGTTTCGGCTGCTGTTATATTAGCTGCAAGCAAACGTTGCGCAGAACGTTGTTCATCTGCTTATCTGTTGTGTATCCTCTTTGGTGGTGTAATTGTGGTGCATGACACGACAAGGAGACTGTATTGCACGCATGGATTGTTCATGTCGCGACTAGCTAGATTCTCCATTTGAGAAAAATGTTCCTTTAGAATCAAAATAAGTTTGAATGAATCTTGAAAGCGATTGGTTGCCGTTTTCAAAACAAAGAAATAAAAAAATTCGGCATTTTCCAACACCCAGACCAACGGGCATTGTGAATGCAAACGCGTTTTGCTGATTAGCGCGTTAGCGTGTCACTGATAAGCGCGCACGCTAACGCGCTTTTTCAATTTTCCATTGTGAATGCAAAAGTGTGCGGAATAAGCGTGCACGCTAATCAGCAACACGCTAACGCGCTAACACGCTAACGCGCTGCATTGTGAATGCGGCCTTAGTTTCACTTATACGTTACTCAGCTGTTACATGGCGCAATGTAGCCGTCACCAGCCTATTATGTATCTATTTTGCCTTCACTCCTCTTGCATCACTATTATTAAGTTGCCTTGACAATCAAAATGGCAAGCGATGAGGAGTCTTACATTATATTGAAAACTGCATGATAAACTTGTGACTGAGGTAAACGGATGAAATAATTGGATCGTTATTTGATATTGTCTCCAGGGTCCACAGCAACCAAATTGAACAGGATCATAACACAGGCACCCGCGTGCGTACGTAAAAATCTTTTTGTCAGTATGATAGTCAGCATGATCAAAAGCCAATGATTATAAAGCGTCTGTGACGCGGACCTTGTTGACACACGCACCACAATTGAACGGATTGGCGGTGTAACATAGGTGGCATAACATACATACAGTACCTATCACAAACAACACATGACAGATCAAAAATGGACGAAGGTTGAGCAAAGGAAATCAAGCACAAGCACGAAGTGCCCTCTCAACAAAAATTATAAATTAAACCCGAACCACACATACCATGGTGTAGTGTGGTTTACCTGCATACCTACGTATCAAAACAAACACGATAACAACCCATGTGAACTGAGATACCCACCTTTCTGTCTGTCTGAGAGCTTTAATTTGAGTTGATTGTGATCGTGACATACTAGCCCTGGGGCGCCGCAATTCAGGTGTCAAAAGCGTCAATCCATTTTGCTCGACTCGCCAGCTCTGCCAATTCATTGTTGCTCCGTCGGACGAAAGACGATTGTTTGTGATGCCGTAGGACGACCGATCGACAAGCTTTCGATTGCGAGTGCATTCGCGACAGTTTGCTTCTTGACGCCGACACCAGATCGACTTTCAACGCGCTGCGGTACTTGCGTCGCGCCAGATACTGAAGGGCGACGTTGAGCGTGAAGTTGAAACAGAGCATGGCGTTGGCGATCGCGATCAACAATCGGCCAAGTGGCGAGTAGAAGAACGACCCGTCGAACAGACCATCTGCAAATTGAGGAATACCGTCCCGCACCCTCAATCTGGTGAATCGATCTTGACAACGGTTTTGGTTGACTGTGTGCAGTTAGGCTATTGATATAGAGTGGTCACATTGAGGCTTTGACTGATGATTATCATAATATGATAACATATGATGATATCATAACATAATATGTTTGGCTGCAGCAGTTGATGCAAGACAAACCAAAATACAGCCTGAGCGTGAAACATCGAATTCGATGAACCTGGTGAAATCTGATTGATCAGGTAGAGACACTCCTTGATGACACTGGGCAGATTGCAGAGAATGTAGGCCAACACCGGTGCTGTGCAGGTGAGCAGCGCTTGCAGTTGGGTGCCCTGTATTCGGGTTGATCGATGAATCGATTGACTTCGTCTTGACTCCGTCCTCTGCAATCATCCATTTTGTGAGTGAAGTCTCACGACTAGCTTCATGGGGCGTATGACTTTGCAATCTTATTGGGTCTTCGGCCCGCCAGTTGAGCTGTACTATTCGAGCTGCTAACGTATTGTACATACATGTGCAGCGTTCACCGTTCATTACCCCTGCAGTGGACTCAATTCAAAATAGGGGCACTGATCTGCACCTGAAAGACTGTTGTTGTACACACATACCCCTGCTCTGTCGACATTCCCTTCATTCAACATCGGACTATGTATTCGTCCTGTGCCTTGTGTTTGCGCGTGTTGCGTCATGAGACCGATCGATTCCATCACGCGTGCCGCAGCCGACGGTGACTGTGAGGGCACTTGTAGTGATGGCGACGAGTGAAGTTGTGGTGATGACCGATACAACAGAGCACGACGCACGTTGCTGAGACGACGTTGTTGGATGAATGTGATTGTATAGATCACACCGACCACAACCAGCAGACTGATCTGTAACAGTCAATGGGCACTATTGCAGACAACTTTGTTTTGCTGGTTTTTCACTCGCTGCATACAATTGAAACAGCAAACGCATATATTAGGTGTATACTCTACAATATTTTTGGAGAAACTTACAAACGCGTCGTCTCAAAACACATCTATCGGCCCCGCCCCCACACACAAAAAAAACAACCCGCCAATCAGGCAACGCGTTTGAAAAGTTTCTCACAAATGTATTGTCAGAGTATACCTAGCTACCGCGTATGAATATGACCTTGCCAGGTACACATGCGAACATTAATACAAGGTTGTTGCCATACCTCAACCCCACTTGCGACCACGTTCCTGATACTGGGTGCGACGGTGCTGACATCGACTCGGACGAATATGCCATTCTTTCCCTCGATGCGGTATACATGTTGCAGTGGCATCATTGCGATCAGCGTGAAACAGAATATACCGTACAGAATTCGTTTGCTGAAATTGGCAGTGCCTTGACAAATGAAACATTTGAATATCCAAAAAATGTAACCATTCGGATGTCTAATTGTCAAGTTTGATCATCACTGGTCACTCGTTGCAACAACAAGTCAAGAACTGTACAATGTATACATACATACCTTCGCTTGACCGTGGCCCCCTGTCGCATGCATCTCAAAGGTCGATACAATGATCTGAGTGCCTCAGCAGCAATGGAGACGACAATCAGGTTGCCACTGAGCAATATCACGTTGATGATGTATTGCTCAAGATGAACGACGTAAACGGCGTAGAAATAGTTGTGCTCAATCGAAATCAGTTGGTTCTTTCGTGCGAGTGAAACCAAAAGTGGTGGGCCCAAGGCCAGATAGACAAAGGACAGAAAGCGCAGGTAGACCGTGTAGCTCTGGCTGTCTTGCAGAGACTTTTGCTTGAGAACCAAGAGATTGAGAACTTGGCAGACGATGCCGACAACGAGTTCCAGTGGCATAATGACCGAATATATGAGTCGTTCGCTGGTGGTCGCCCAATTTCGCTGATTCACTTCGTCGGCCGAAAGTCCTGTGAGCATCTCGAACGTGACATTCATGTGATTCATTATAGACCCGTTGATGATGTAGTTATGATGGGCCATTGTGTCGATAAATTGCTTTGGTCTGCTGAGGTATGTACCTGATACTTGGCTGAATATAGCAGATGGAGCAAATATAGTTGGTATCAGATGGTGTACAAAAGAAGAATTGCCACATACAATTGGCTGAAACAAATGTAACGTAGCCGTATGTATATTGTACGTGTACAGTATTACCTCTGACGGTACAATGGGGAGAAACATAAGACCAACCATTTTCTTCTGAAGGGAGAAACAAGAAGTTTCAAGCAATTTTTATGCGGTCCGCGCACGTCATGTACAAAAAAGGGTTGTAATGTTCCGGCGCGCACTCGATAAAAGGTTTGTATGAAGGAGTTCCGTGTCGCAATCGGGGCTAGCCAAGGCATCTGATGATAAAAACAGCTTTGTCCCCGGAACACCGCGTGTTAAGCCCAACGCGGAGCACGAGCGCAGTGTGCTTTGGACAGCCAGCCAGCGGTGTGGTTCCTGTCTGTTGCCCGAACTGACAAAGTGACGCTGCTATTCATCAACAGACGCTCATTAGCTAATAAGACGATCATACAGATGGAGAATGTTTGGAGCGATAATGGGAGCCATTGCGGGATTATTTGACGGCTGAAAGCACAAAAACACTCGTCTCCTTGAATAACTAGTGAAGAGTGGCAAGAACAAAAATGAGAGGTACATTATTTACGAATGTGTTAGGTACCTATGTATGGTGATTGTGTTCGTCTGGTGAAGTGGTGATTATAACTCAAAAATAGCTGAAAATAGAAAATGAGCTAAAAATTAATGAAGGTGTCGACCTCGAGCGGACGCCGAAACATTGCAACGCTTTTTCCACATCACGTGGTCCGACGGCATAAATGTTGCTTGAAAACCGTTGTTTCTCCCCATTGGAAACGATCCGAAATGTACGGTTAGACTTGTTTCTGTACGTTAATACTGTTAGGCTGCATTTATGTAAGTACGGTTTGCGGCTCGTAGCCGCAACCGCAAGCCGCATTTATACAACAATTTTTGCGGTCACGACGCTGTTGCGGTGATGATGACAACTTCCGGCGTGCTGACCTCTGAGGCAAACAGCAACTGAAAACGGGCCGCAGCAGCAAAATTTGATGCTGCTTGCGGTTGCGGCAACGAGCCGCAAACCGCATTTATATAAATGCAGCCTTACACTTGTTGTAGCCAGATTAGCACCAACATCTCAGGGATGTTGCAAGCCTCCATAAACCCTTCGTTCTTTTTTCATAGTTAACAAGCAGTGCACCGTGCGACGTCGTCAAAGAACGTGGGATGGGAGCATCGGAAAGGTACGTACAGTATGTACTAAGCTCCAAGGTGCATACATATGTACGTATACCTGTGTACTGTTTTCTGACGTAATGTAGGTATAAAGCACTGTCGAGAGGCATTGTAAATAATAAATGAATCATATTCACCTGCCAATGCCTTGATTTCATTGTGGTAATACAAACCACTGGAGAATGGCAAATTAGTCCCCTCCCAATAAGCCTGTGGTTCATTCGGAAACAAGGGTTCATTCGGAAAAATCTTGCGTGCCCCACGGACATTTCGCTAGAATGCGCTTCCAAACACGTAACGCAAGGATAAGAACTTTAGCAGTGTAATTATCACGCAGGTATTCTCCGGTACTTTGGATTGCACGATCACAGTGTCTCCCTTGTGTCCTAATTATCAAACAGCGCACAGGGGCGCCGAAGGAGACTTCACGCTGCCTGGGACGAATGAAGTAATGTACAAAAACATCGCCCGTGGTGGGCACGAGTCCGCGTGCCTTAGCGGTGCCTGAGCGGTTACCATAGTTAAGAAGAATCGGCCAGGCACCAGTGTTTTCCATCGCTAAAGCGAACAAAATTATTTTTCATATTCCACATCAATGCGTGTAACAGCAACGGGCTATACAGTCAACTCTCTTTCTGGCTCCACCAGATAGACCCGAAACCCGAAATATAAACTTTTTCTATGTCCATGTTTCGGGTTTTGAAAAAAAACCGAAACCGGAAACACAAGGCATATAATAAAAAAGTTTCGGTTTTGTCACTTGTAGCTGGCGTTAACAATTAGGCCATTTTATACTTTGTCTCGTTGCCATACACGCAACATTTTCTGACTCGCTGATTGGCTGTTGGTCGCGCACGAGCCAATCAACGCGCGAGAAAATGTTGCGCGTATCGCAACGAGGCAAAGTATAAAGTGGTCTTATACTCTCAGTCGAAACATTTTCGATTATCATGCTTCGTGTTTCGGGTTTCAGGTTTTTTTTCAAAACCCGAGACATGGACAAAGAAAAAATGCATTTCGGGTTTCGGGCTTCGGGTCTATCTGGGCGAACGATTCCGTCAACGCCCCACAAAAACATTTTTGTTCGCTGAAACGTTGGTGCCTGACCGGTTCTTCTTAACTACGGTAACTACGGTAACCAGCCACCGCTCAGGCACGAACTTGTGCGTACGGGGGATTATGGATTATCGGTTATGTAACGCATACAGTACGTATGTACCTTGATAATTACAGCTCTTTCTGGCCCAACGTACATATGTAAAATTCAAGTTTGTGACGCATCACGCATGAGAGTCTCATTTTTTTAGGTATTGTGCATAAGCATTACAGCTGATTTACATCAGTACGTTAACGTATACTTACATTAGCACGAGTCAGTGGTGTCGTTGAAAAATCAAAACGTTAGAATACCGGATATAAAAAATCCAAAATTTTCGGATACCTGATACCCAATATGAAAAATCTCGGATAGTAGGGGGTTGCACCGTTTCACGTTAGAAAATCTCGGACACGCTGGGGATTGTTTAGGAAATGTGATTTTCAGAGGAGAATTCATTAAAATTATTGTTGGAAGGGTTAAATGCTATTTTAGGAGTTACGCTTACGTCAGCAAGCGCCTTTGAGGATTTTGGAGGTAAAAATGGTAAATTTTTGCGGTTTTCGGAGATGTTTTATTGCCGGATGCACCTGGACAAAAAGTTAGGATACCGGATACCTAAGGGGTAACCCCGCCCACCGACACCACTGGTGCGACTTAACGTAACGCCAAGCCACTTTTTGAAAAAACTTAGCCGGGCTCACTATCGTGGTTCCCAGCCTTTAATCTTGAACGAAGAGATCTGCACCATAATACACACACGCCCTCTTCAGAAAGAAACACAATTACGGATTGAATTGCTTACCTATGAGTAATGTACGTGCGTCACGAAACTGTTAGGGCTCGGCCAGGTAGATGCGAACTGCGGACTACGAACATTGAAAAAAAACTACATATGTCCAATGTCCGCAACCGCATCTACATACCTGGCCGCACTTGCGGACTGCGGACAATCGATGCATTTTTTGGCTTTGTTTGCAAGTGTGCTACAACTACAGGGTTTGTAAAAACGCAAACTTTGTACGGCGTACGTATGTAATACTGTGTTCTCGGCTGCTGTTGTTGCTTGAACCATTTTGTGGACTCGCAATATTTTGTGGAAAGAATCACTTGCTAGATTGTAGTTCCTTGTGAATACACGATTTTGAAAATTTTCGTTGCTTGTGTGACAAAAGGTGATCGACTTGTGTGAAAGCATTCATGTGTATGGATGTTGCTATTTGGCAAAGCCTGGTTGTGCACATGCATGTCGTACGTAACAACGTTAATGTATTACACAAAAAGCCAAACCAATATGCGTGGCTTCATGATGCAGTAGTCACTATTCGTTATCAAGATATTCGCTATATGTTCGATATACTGTATGTAATGTGGTGATACATTTCGTCCCGTATTCAAAAGGAACTGCAATCAGGCAAGGCAAACGTGGCACAATATTTTGCGAGCGCGCTTGATGATTCCGGCAACTGCAGCAGAGAGCACTGCATTACGTTCGCGTATAGTCCAGCCACGTGCTCATGAGACGACTCTTTTTAAAGCTTGCTTGGCCAGATTTAAAAATGCGCCGGCTACACGTGTTTTCGTAAACAGAAGAAAGAGATTGGGCCGAGAGACATGATGGCAAGTTCCAGCTGGCTGACCTCAATTTGTTGCGTGCTTACGCGAACAGTAACGTCGTTCAACACACAAATGTTTTGGGAGTCAAAAGGGAATTTACGCACCGAGGTGGAGAGCGTGTTTTTAAATAATACATGCGTTTCTCTTTCTTTCATTTCCGAAATACGTGGAACCGGTACATTATTGGATCCGCTCAAGTCAACTTCAAAATAAGTCGTCTCATGAGTTCGTGGCTGGACTATACAAAGTTTGCATTTTTACAAACCCTGATATTTTGTAGCACACTAGCAAACAAAGCCAAAAAATGTTTAGATTGTCCCCATTCCGCAGTCCGCAAGTGCGGCCAGGTATACATAGATTGCGGAGATTGGACATAGAATTTTTCAATGTCCACAGTCCGCAGTCCGCATTGATGTGGCCGAGCCCTACGTAATAATTGATGGCCTGCAGCTGGAGAATTAAATCATCAACATGTGCCAGTTAATTGATGCGAGTTCCGTCAGGATGTGAGCGGCAACAACAGGGTACGCCCGGGAAACTTGATGCACATGATGAAACAGGAACTGCACAGGCACAGTTAGGCTCGCGTGCGAAAGCTATCTTAACGCTGCCGTTGGGGAAATACCGTAGTTATGCAGTATGTTTTTTTACCGATGCGCAGATTTGCATAGGATCAAGCACACATGGAGATTAGAAACGAGATGCATTCATATTACGTGATTAGGATTAAAGAAATCTGATCTTAGGGGACACGTCTTATGACGTCTTTTCGTGTTTTTGTACGTGCAACCTACCGGATGCAAATAAAACTGACTGACTAGAGCCTGCTTTTCAGCCTACTTGGAAACAAGTCCTGCCCGACAGCACAGATCATCTCAATCACTTTTTCAATAAAGTACAATAGAGTGGTGAGCATTTGAGTGCGAGTATTTAAATCACAATTCTATCGGCCGACGCCCGGCGTCAGATGCAGGATACCCTTCGATCGGCCAGGTTGCCTCATTCTGCGGTGTCTTGATTGTTGCAACAACAACCACATAAGCCCATCGTTTTGTCAGGCAGCACGTCAGGCAGCGGGTTGCCTTTTGTTTCAGGCAGAAACAGATAAGCGACTAATGAATTGGAAAGCATCAGCGTCACCCACACCACGTACGGCAGCGGGGACCAGGAACGACCCTGCAACAATATTGATGATTTTCATTGATTAAACGGAGACGAAATATTTAATAATTTGTAACCATAACACATGGTAGGAAGCACATTTCGGCTTGGCATGGTAATAGCTGCGATATTCCACATTTTACAGCATGTATGGACTGGGTGGTATACTGTATATGCACTTTGGTGGCATATGAGTTGTGTTGTGTGGTCGGGGGTTCGGCCCGACATGGCATAAAAAGTTGATTTGTTTATGTAATTCACCACCTGCAGCGTATGTGAATCCTCAGTCTGTTGGCCATGCATGTGTGCGTGACGCGCCTATACGTGCCATGCAGCCAGTGTACAGGTAGCTGGCTGCTGCTTCACAGTGTGCAATCAGCAAAACACTTGCTGTCAAATCGAAGTGAAACCCCGACCACAGCCGACCCAGGATGCTATAGCAAAGGCATATCGCCCCATATATCTTTGCACAACCCGGATTTAGATATACATATCTACATGTGTAGGTTTATAATCTCACACCATACCAAATACAAGACTATCGGTCCGAGTATACCGCCAATTCGGGCCGCAATCGAGCCGGAACTGTTGCTCAGCGGACTGAAATTGGATAAATTTGATCTTGGCAAATGTCAAACATCGGGAGAAAGTCGCAAACTTTTCCAACCGCAGCACGGTGGGGAACAGCTCAGCCGAGTACATGTAGATATTCAGCCACGACGGACCCAATGCAGTCGATCCTAGTAGCGCACTCCAAGTGACGATCTGACCTTGTAGGTATGGGTCGAGGAAATCTGAGATCGCACTTTGCTTTTATGTAGTGCATTCTGAGCAGTCCCACTTTCGATAAGAAACTGTAATGGTAATTAAAGGGCACATCCACTTACCAAACCAGAGATACGCGCTCGCACTGATCGTCATGAGGACAGTGGCTGAGAGCAGGGCCATTTGATGCATCGGACGACGACCCAGCCTGAACAGACCCTGTTTCTATTATTGGCGTTGGACTTACGTATGTATTTAGGTAATACCTATACATGTATTCGAGCATGTATTTGTATGTACAGTAACAGCTGCAGGCGTTCTAGGCGATCCTGAGGCGGCGTAGGCTCAGCCTGAAGGCTCCGCTGGTTTCTATTCTTAACTGTGAGGGCCAGCCTGCAGGCTCCGCTAGTTTCTATTCTTAACTGTACAGGCCAGCCTGTAGGCGCCTGCAGGCTCCGCTGGTTTCTATTCTTAACTGTGCAGGCCAGCCTGCAGGCGCCTGCAGGCTCCGCTAGTTTCTATTCTTAACTGTGCAGGCCAGCCTGCAGGCGCCTGCAGGCTCCGCTAGTTTCTATTCTTAACTGTGCAGACCAGCCTGTGGGCGCCTGCACGCTCCGCTAGTTTCTATTCTTAACTGTGCAGGCCAGCCTGCAGGCGCCTGCAGGCTCCGCTAGTTTCTATTCTTAACTGTGCAGACCAGCCTGTGGGCGCCTGCAGGCTCCGCTAGTTTCTATTCTTAACCAGTGTTCGAACGGGATTCATTTTTAATCCCGGGATCGGGATCGGGATTGGGATCAAGAAAGTGTCGGGATCGGGATCGGGATCGGGATCCCGGTTTTCAAAACCCGGGATCCCGGGATCGGGATCGGGATTGACCAGATGGTCCAAAAGCAATAGTTTTTATCATTTTATGCACAAGATGCAGTCACAGACAATTATGAAACGTGTTTATCACACATGGACAAACACCCGGAACAGTGATTAAAGCCGATTGAAAATCGAGAATAGCTGATGACGGATAAGTTCAAACATCATAATTGTGGTCGATCAATGGCCTTTGACAAAAAGACAAGCATTTCACCATTTTCTGGTTTCAAGCAGTATCTTTTGTCATCAAACAAATCAGCTGCACTGGAAAAGAGCTGTTCAGAAGGCGCGCTCGTCAGCGGAGCGCTTAGATATTTGGAAGCTAGACGTGCCAGTCGCGGAAACTTTGTCTCATTCGTTGTCCACCATGACAACATCCTCGAAACACTGAGTCCCTTTCGTTCGATGCAACCTTGTGTAACCGTTCAGTTCTAGCTCGACTTGTTCGCGATTGGTGGTGCTTACGGTTTCATCACGCTCGTAATCAGCCGTCGAGCACCTCTTAGGGGCGCGGCCATGCAAACACGGTTGTGGGCCGCGGGTCAGCAATAATTCTATGTCCAATGACCGCCCCGCGTTTGCATGGCCGCACTTGCGGGTCGCGGTTTGCGGGTCACTCGAAACATTTATTTAGCCATTACACACAAAAAAATGAACCAAATCAGCGCTGTGCTACGGCAGTCTGCGACGTTGGCTGGACGCTGATTGGTTAATTTTTGTGTGTGTTGCAGCCAAATAAATGTTTCGAGTGACCTGCAAACCGCGACCCGCGAGTGCGGCCATGCAAACGCGGGGCGGTTGTTGGACATAGAATATTTTTCTGACCCGCACCCGCGTTTGCATGGCCGCGCCCTTACAACAGCTTGGCGAATTATGATTGCATAATTTTTTTTACTTTTTGTTCTCAAAACTTAATCCCGATCCCGGCACTTTTTTGGGCGGGATCGGGATCGGGATCGGGATTGACTTTTTCAAAATGACGGGATCGGGATCGGGATCAGAAAAAAGGCCCGGGATCCCGGGATCGGGATCGGGATCGGGATCCCGTTCGAACACTGTTCTTAACTGTGCAGGCCAGCCTGTAGGCGCCTGCAGGCTCCGCTGGTTTCTATTCTTAACTGTGCAGGCCAGCCTGCAGGCGCCTGCAGGCTCCGCTAGTTTCTATTCTTAACTGTGCAGGCCAGCCTGTAGGCGCCTGCAGGCTCCGCTGGTTTCTATTCTTAACTGTGCAGGCCAGCCTGTAGGCGCCTGCAGGCTCCGCTGGTTTCTATTCTTAACTGTGCAGGCCAGCCTGTAGGCGCCTGCAGGCTCCGCTGGTTTCTATTCTTAACTGTGCAGGCCAGCCCGCAGGCTGAGCCTGCGACGCCTCAGGATCGCCTAGAATTGCAGCTGGTACTGTAGCTGTCTACATGTGCAGTACTTCGAGCGTGTTACAGATTATGGACTGTTATCAGATCGGATCGGACCTGTCTCGGTCATGTGAAATTTTGCAGTGATGATCTCTCAAAACTCACTGATTGCAGACTTAAGAAATGAACAATTTTTGGCTGGTCTAGTCAGTCAGTCAGTCGACTTCAGTCCATCTTATTTTATCTTCAATTAAAAAAACACACGTGGCCATGACAGTTCCGATTCATACTGCCCCATGATGCATTTATCCGGTGACCAACCAATGAGCAACGAGCAGCACTCCGAAACCTCCAACGACGTCGAATACCGAGCTCACAAATTTGTTCACGTACCGATTACCGGGCAGTTGTTTCAGATTGAACATCATGCCGAAGCCAATGTGCGCTGTCACGAACCTGTGATTGATGTCACGTTTTCGGGAGCTCAGAGTGACGCAATCGGGAGAGAAAGAAGGTCCAGCGTTCATGAAAAAATGCAGTGTGCTCATGGCATAAACTATTGACTGAGGTATAAACAAGCTGGCGATCACACTGTATTTCCCCCGGATTTTAAAAGGCACTCAGATTCCGAACCATACACAAATTGGAACTCAAATGCACATACCAGCTCCAAACCATGGCCAGCCAATATTTGGTCAGGGT
The DNA here is from genome assembly GCA_030248065.1 of Rhynchonema sp. JSB1_4. Classification (NCBI taxonomy): domain Eukaryota; kingdom Metazoa; phylum Nematoda; class Chromadorea; order Monhysterida; family Xyalidae; genus Rhynchonema; species Rhynchonema sp. JSB1_4. Next base: position 36,155 of record JASAMV010006142.1, read on the forward strand.
TGGGGTACGACACAGGTCCCAGTACGTGTGCTTCTTTCGACTTTCAGCTTCGTGTTGCTGTAAAACGCGAAAAGTTCGCGCTTTCAGTCTTCAGCTTTGCACGAGGATTAGGCTGTGATGAAAACGGGAACGCACTACACACCAAAATTCTTAATAGTTGCTTGCTCCAGTTGGGACTGGAACCCAGGTCCTTTCGCAAACTAGCGGCAGCTTTACCAGCTGAGCTATCGGAGTAGCCCTGTCTTGGACATGAAGTTTATGGTTTTGTGTTTACGCACTTGTGATGGCCGTTTACTGTCCGACAAAGACGTGCATTCACAGCAACAGACTGTGTAGCACACAACAAGTTTGAGAGGCTGTGATGCGTGTGTGACGGACAGCCGAAGTTCCCAATATATCCATATGGGACGATCTCTCAACTTTTGACGCAATTTTTTGAGGCGCGCTTTACGGATCAGGCAACGCGTTCCAAAAAACATTCTCCCAACAGCCCTGTCAGTCCGGTATTACCATGTTGTCGATATGCGCCAATCGCTGTATCTCACTGATGTCCGGTGCAGCGCTGGCGCGTCCGTTCATTTTGGCAATCGCTTTGATGATTCGATCCGCTTCACTAATTCGATTGTGTTGGATCAGCCAACGGGGAGATTCCTTGGCAACACTGAATTCAACAAGATTTTGCGCTTTTGTCAACGCAACGTCCCCAAATAAATCACTCCTGGTGCGGTAACTTCGATACGCTAACTGCGTAGGCAATTTAATGATGAAAAGTGCTCCTTATAATAGTGCATGAGAAGATAAAAAACAAATAAAAATCATAAAACTCACAAAACATAAGGTATGGGTAGCAGGCCGACGGCAACTGCATTGGTGTACAGCAGCAGTGGTCGCCAGTCACGAAGGCTCCATTGCAGCACACCGAACAACACTGTCGATATCATCCAACCGCCTGCGCAACCACGAATTGCGTCTGTTTTCCTTTCAGTTTCACAAGAATTTTGAGAAAAATGATAAAATAAGATCCGAACTGACTACAGATAAACGTCAGCGGGCGAAATCGACCACTGGTGATCTCTTGCACCAACACGAAAACGACAACGTAGAATCCGCCGTTGCAAGAGCCAAGCACAAATCTGGAACCGAAATATGGCCGACAAAAGAATAAGCGATGGTTGATATGAGTCGAGAAATGAGCTTTCAACAAATTTTATAACAGCAAAGAATTTCGTAACTCACAATGCGGCTCCCAGCAATTGCCAGCTGGGTGCAAAAGATGCGAGAATACCAACGATGCAGTTGATCAGAAACACGATCAGCACAATCTAACAAAGCGGAAAAAACTTTTAAAATTTTGCCAAACATCGGCTTTTAATCATTTTTGAATTTGTGCTAACCCATTTTCGCCCAAACACCTCTGCGAGTTGGCCCCAGATAAGTGCGCCAACCAGGACTCCGCCCACTTGCAGTGATGACATTGCATCAACAGCAAATGACCGGGTGCAATAGAGACGAAACTGAACAATTCAATTGTTTTACTTGAGGTCACTGAAGGGTTTTGCATGCCGATGAACTGTAGTAATTCAAATGCAATTATACATATACAAATCAACCTAGAAATCAAAATATCCTGAATAAGTTCTTCCAAGCGTCCATCAGAGCTTTGCTTGGAAAACTTTCCGATTAGTCCCAGTCTGCACCTGCAGTACTTTTATATATTGCAATCCGCAAAGTTCTCACATGAGTTTCGATCAGAAGAATCTTCACTTGTAAAAAAAACTCCCTGATTCGGTTGCGCAACATAATGTGCATAATATGTATACCTCGGTAGCAATCGAGTTCAGTTCTTCATCGAACACAATGTGCACACAGTGATCGAGCAGTGAACAATTGGTGAGCATACCGTCCAACAGGTTCGTGTCTGCGCCCGTCGCCGTGAAATTCTGCCTTGACGAATCAGGCAACCCGTCCAAACAATACCATTGCGGCGCGGCACCGCCGAAAATCATGAACGATAGATTCAGGCCGAGAACAATGTCCATACCTGGATATAATATACAATGTCAAAATATCGAGTTGCACAGTGGATCTCTAACGGTTTACGCTCGAACCAGATCGCAGCAGTCTGAGCTTTAAAAGAATCAAACCTAATCCTGAATAGGGTCGGATATGGGAACAAACAACGATTGGACACTTTCTGTCCGAGGAACACATTTAAAGCCACATGAGTAATTCCATCAGAAAGTTCCATCCTCTACTCACCGATTTGGGCAATGATCCATAATAGAATTTGGTATGGTCCAAAGCCGCCGATTCCACTCAAGATCGAGTCGAAATTTGTGGCTGCTGACTTTTCCATGTTTCACTCTGACTTCGAAATATGACTTCAATGAACAAAAAATGCCTCATAAAAATTTGTTGACGCCGCGAGCAGGTACAATATGATAAACCGCAGTGGTAAACATGCACCTCTATCCGATGTAATTTTTTTGAATTTATAGCAAAATTGATTGCAAAACTTAAAATCACACATTTTAACTACCCTAGACTGATGTGGGGTCTGAGAAGAGGAAACCGCCAATTCTCACGTAAAAGACAACATTTGGTTTAGCGCCTGTAACAAAACATATACATAAATATACAACTCACGTATATATAATTTGTGTATACAGCATATACAGTATGCATATGTATAGTCCATCCATCAACTCATGACACTTTTTGTCAGCTGAAAAGTTTGACAGGATCCTGCGCTGCTCCGGTTCCGGTTGGCTTACGAAAAAGAAAAGAAAGAGAAATCGGTTTTTATTTTATTTTTGTACGCCGTTTTCTCTGACATTGCCTTGCGGAGGAACAACTTTTCACAACGGAATCTGAACCTTTCAAACGAAAGTGCCATGAGCTGATGGACGGACTATACATGCATACATAGACAAAACGTCTTATCAGAAACGTTGGTTAGTCAGAAATGCAAACAGAGTAGACATCCACCTTTCCAATACCAATGTGAAAGAGCTATAAGTAGTATACATATTTTGTTGTTGTCACATTGTTTTTGTGGTCTATTCTGTTCCGAGTTTGGAGTGTTCACTGTACATGCAACAATGGCTGACGTTTACAAGTACTGTATGTAGCAGAATTGGGTTGCAAGTAAAATTTATAAACAACGTCAGATTTTTTGATGTGCAGGTACTATAGCGGTATTGCATGTACAGTACCTACTGTATGCGCGTGTGCACACACAGTATCAAATGACTGCTACTGTTGTTGCTTGCATGCGCAAGATCGTGGTGGTGATCCCAGGACGCGATGTTGTCCACCCTAGTGATTGTGCACTGCAACCGGGTTCCTCGACAACAGTTTTGGCTCTGATTTCTCGATATACAGTATCGTGTACGAACGAATCAAATGCCAACTGTGGCGTTGGAAGCGGGGCGCCATTTTAGTTTCTGTCTTTCAGCTTGTTTCCTGCGCTCGCCAGCTAAGTTAAGCTATGTAGATCATAGGGTAATATGGATTATTGTGGAAACATGGATTATTATGGATTTGGAAACCGGATGATTGTGAAAGCACTTTCCGGCAGCCGGAAACCGGAAACGGAAATCGGAAAATAAAAACCGGCTTCCGGAAACCGGAAACCGGATTTCATTTTCATTGTGATTTTAATTCCTCAAACTGGATTCCGGAAACCAGATGATTGTGAAAGCTGCCTTATTTCTTCGCATTCACGAGACACCTTGTGAATTAAATTAAAGTGCAGGTGATGTTTAAAGTGCAACCTGCCCTGAAATAGCAATGCACCAGAGCTGATCACGCGGCAGACGGCAAAGCCGAGCAGACCAAACTGGTGCAGAATCTTTCGCGCCAAGGGCGGATCCAGAGAGGCCACAGGGTCCATGCCCTTCTTGGTCCGTTTGGCCCCTGAAGTGATGGCACCGTTTCGGAAGGAAGAAGGAAAAGGGACCCCTAAATCGCAGGATTTCCACTCTCATACACTTCAAAAGTCCAAAAATCGCGCGCTTCGCGTGCCAAATGCACCGAATGTATTTTCAATGAAACTAGACGGGACCCGTGACTACTACCGGCTACAGCGCCGCGCCCGTGCCGTGCCACCCCCCCCCCCCCCCCGAAGACCCGTTAGCATACCCAAAGCCACACACACATACTACATGGTCCGGCGACATCGTCGCCCTTTGCGGTATCGTCGTTCTTATTAACAACGTCGTCCTTTAGGTCTTCGTCGCGCATAAATGGATAACGTCGCGCGTAACCATAAATGTGTACTGACTGCCAGGTAGTACGTATGTACATACTGTACCTGTGTATTATTTTATCAGCGCAAAAGGCAACATGATGTATGATTAGGACGAACTGAGATGAGAGTACAGTACATTCCTGAAAATATCATGAAAGAAACAGAGGGAACACAAAGCCGATAAGTGAAAATATTGCGCAAGTGTCAGGAAGCAAGAACAACAGATATGACAGACATGTACATATGTATAGACAGATTATGAACAACAGTGGACATGAGATGTATCTATGAACATGTACATATACAAGAATAACATAACAGCTGTAAAACACCATCAGGCCTGAAGAAATGACAGATTTAGCTGGAACAGAGGGAAACAGGCAAGAACACTAATGCTCAATTCACATTATGTCTAATCTTCCAAGCTCATCATCATAGAATGAGGAATGGGGCTATGCATTGTCACAAGATTCAAATAATGGATTTCATTCTCAACGCTGGAGGCCTCGCTGAACATTGATTGCATCAGATTGATATCGACGGCCGTCGAATGTGCCTGAACATCAAGGATACACTTGAACATCAAAGACAGTGAACCAATGAACAGGAACAAACCAATGGCACAGGTGTGAACATTGACATCGAGCTGGCTGCACCATGCAGGTCCACGGTGGTGCACGAACCGGCACTGTTCGCGGTCGGTAGATCACCACTGGAGGTAGTCGGCAGTTCGGAATCGCTGTTGTCGATCGGTTGCGGTGGTGCCCCGATGACCGCGTCGATGTCACCGGCCGTTTGGTCAACATCTCGAGCAGCGGCTGCCTCGCGAGCAGCACGTCTACGCTGAACAAAGTTTGAGCGTTGTCTGCTGTGCTCATGTCAGCCAAAAATGTTAGTCAAAAATGTCAGTCGGTTGTTATGTACACAACAGTTCACCATTGTATAGCAATGCATAAATCCCATAACCCAAGTTTCATACCTTTTGAACTTTTTCGCATCCAGCACACGCCAGTCTCATGGAACCATTTGCGTAACGCTTGCACACTCGAAACTGAAATGTGTGACCCCGCCAGCGTTTTGAATCATACGGGTACAGCGACGGGTCGCCGTACTGCGACATGTGGTCCCGTTCGGCAACACCGAAGTCGCCAAGTTGGCGATTACGAGCAGCCCGACGAGGCATTATTGGCTAAATTTATGTTGGTGTAAGTCATCAAAAAACACAAAAAAACACAAAGCAAAGCAACAACAACGCAACAATCTAAACAGAGAGCAGAAAGAAACTTGATTGTGTTTGGCAGACACAATGCAGCAGACAAATAACTTTCGTGTGTGTTGCCTTGCCTGCTCTGGTACACCTGGTGCTCTCAACAATCCGTCTCACCTGCTGAACGCTGATTGGATGCAAGTTTGAATTTGAAATTACCGTCCAAATCGTTCCTATGCGTTATACATACATACTGTATACCACTACAGGTACACAAAAGTGTGAAATGCAGCTGTAAACAAAGCTTATCTGACAATCATTGTTCTGATTCAGTAATGGTGCTGATGAGCTTGGCTGTCGGATTACATTAAAGTTTAGATCACGAAAATCGGTTAAAGTTTGATTGAACACGGTCACTATTATTAATAGTTATGCCATGTGTGATGTTTGTTTGTTTGCATGATAATAGCCGCGAATCGTGCAGTTTTCTTATTTTATTCAACTTGGCCATGAGATCAGCCATGTGCAGTTTTCTTATTTTATTCAACTTGGCCACCAGGAGCCGCACGTGACCTAATAATCTTGTTATCTGATTATTTTTAAGTTCAACAGTATATTCTGGCATGTGATAACAGCGATCTGTGCGCGCATCTGTCTTGTTTATACCACATGTTGGTTACGCGCGACGATATCCAAATAACGCGCGACCATGACAAAAAGGACGACGTTATTAATAAGAGCGACGATACCGCAAAGGACGACGTTGTCACACAATCATACTACATATACATACATAACTAGCGCCCCGTGGTCTCGAAGAAGGCGGATATGAACTTGTTGACGTAGCGATTGCCAGGCATTTGCTTCAGATTGTAAATAACATTCCGAACGCAACGGTACCCATGCACCATGAACCTGGACGGACAATGTGCTTTTTATCTGACAAATGTCATTATAATGTTTGAGTCTGGCTATATTTAACCAACCAACTAAACGTCATGACCAGAATGTGTTTGGTCATCGTTGGCGTACACGACCCAGATCCCAATATACATACCGGAGTTTTTCGGTTACAGCCCCCACCCGGGGCTCTATTCAGGATTTTTTCGTTTGTTTCTGGTACCCATTTTGTGATCTATGTAAATTTACGAATAAAAAGGAGCAACACGAGCCATTTTACATGATATTCGCACTTTTTGGTCACAATCGTCGCCTTTCTCATGCACATGGAACAAAAATTCAGTCTATACAAAGCGTCGATAAGACACAAAAACGTGTTGCAATTAGGTATGAACCACATTCGAAAAGTACAAAAAATTTACGTCGGGCTCATTTCGGAAGATGGATTGAATAAAGCCCCATGGGGCTTTATTTGGGAATAAAAATAATTTTCAAAATCCGATTTCAAAACCAACCACCGAATAGAGCCCCAGGGGCTGTAACCGGAAAACTCCGGTATGTGCTTCTTACGTTGCGCCATTTGACGTTGTTTCTCCTGCAAATCACAAAAACAGTATCACATAGCTTTCTAGCATTTTTAGCTCAAAATTTACAATCTGAAGTTGTTAAAGTTTAGCACCACTTTTGTAAGTGATGATCCGAGTTTAGCGCTGTGAATGCGGGCTTGTGGCAGTTCTCCAGGCTGTTTATGCGCAAGTGTTGACGGTCCGGTGCAACTTGGACCCATAAGCACAATTTCATGTCATTGACACTGTCGATACTTTTTCCATAAACTTTTCAATTCACCTAAAAGTTGCGTGCTCAGAAACTTTCGTGAAGTAAAAATTATTGTGACAACGAGTTGTTTTTATTCGCCAGTGTTTCAATTTTTTATTGTCCAATTTTTGCATTTGCATAGCTGCTAACGAAACTGGTTGATTATTTGATTGGTTAAATCTTGGATGAGCATTATCGTTTTTTTTGACCATCGTATTTAGATTATGCGTAAACTTTATTTTGATGCAGTTCCTAAAACCATCACAAAGTAGGGGCCAGGATTGCCATTTTTCATTCTCTTCCAAATTGTTTTAATGGTTTTCTTCGCTATTCTTTCTTTTCTGCTTCTTTCTTTTCCTCTTGTTTCGCCGCTTCTTTTGAGGCGTCGGCCACAGCGGCGTTCAACGAGCTCTCGGCACTAGCGAGGAGCTGGTAAAAATTAAATTATCTCTTAACTTGCATTAAAAACAATAATGTGCCCTTTAATGATCCTACGTAACTCCCATGGTGACCACAAAAGTGAGTGATTTTTTTTTGCTTCCCACGGCGACCTGAAAATGGCGGGCCTCGATCATGTCACTACCTGACTATTAAAAAAATTTTGCTGAAACGAAACCTAATTATATATATCAGGCTTAATCAAAGGCGGCGCACCCCCTCCCCTTACCCCTCCGTCTCCGCATCTGCACACCGGTTCCTTGTTCGTTCCCACGCAGCCGACCAAACCCATCAACATGGTGGCTGGCAAGAGCAGCAGCAACGGCCAAATCAGTTGAAACATCAACCAGGCAGACAGCATGATGGATTGATTAGTCGGATTGAGTTGTTGTTGATTGATGTCGTTGAAAGTTGTTTTGTGAATGAAACTAGAATGTTTAATGTATATTAGCTTGGCATGGTGGCCAGCGGGCCCGGGCTACGGTAAGGCTACTGTGGTCAGGCAAGTGCGCACGTGTCACCGCCACTAGGTATACTGTATGTGGTGCTGTGAATTGCGCGCGTGGCTTTCTCATTATCTAGGGTCTTAAAACTTTTAATTTCTCAATTTACTAAAATGTGTACATAGTATTTTAAGGTGATAAAATGCTGAAACATTTGCCGGAGAGATGTGAGGTCTTTTTATCATAATGCTTCCAGCTCAAGCGTAAGCACGAGTTATCCTCGCACTGACACCCTGCTAGAAGAACAATAAACAAACTGGATGAAATATGTGGCTGGTTCAGAAATACAAATCGATGACCACGATCAAAACAAACCGCATCGATACCTATAGGTGTGGTACGTAATGGCCATAGCCTGTGCGTTCATTCAACAATAAAGCCGCAAAAACAGTACTTTGTAACATGATGGTTGACTCAGAGACATGCACAATAAATATATGATAGATACTACCCTGCTATAAATGATCACTGTGTCAAAGCCTAACAATTAGACAAAATGTAGCGATTGACCAAAGCCATCAACGGTCGACCCTCAGGCGGACACAGACTATCACCCTCGGCCCCTCCCATGTCGATGTGGCTGTATTTCAGTGTCGCACCAGATTTGGATTCCATTTCCCAGCTGCCCAGTCCGTCTCCTTTGTCAGAAGAACTGCCCATCAGCAGGAATGCCGCCGGACCCATGTGGCCTGATTTTTTTGGTGATATAAACTACAGTTCAGATGAATAAATTTTGAACACAATATTTTTAAACAGTAAACATATGTTTATATGTTTTCGGAATAAATTATTTTCTCAACCCATACCTCGTTCCGTGCGTGTCGACGGCAGCGTGTTCGCCTGCACCACATCTTCTTCCGGTGTTTTGCCGCTGTGGAACTCAAAGTCCTGAAAACAAGCACGGAAAACAGGTCATTGACTTTTCAGCTAAGAATCGTCGAAATCGTTGCACGCACCTCGCGTCTCAGTCTCGATATTTCGACAAAATGACCGATTTGCTCACCGGCTGCGCGCAGCTTTTCGCCTGATCCTGAAAGTATTTGGCGGCTTGCCAATTTTGCAAGTACTGTACGCTTGAAAAATCCAGACGAAATCAAACAAGCCCGTTCACCACATATGGATTTTATATGAAAGAAGAAAGTTCAGAGTTTGTGTTTGCCAGCAGACATATTGTCAACAAAATACACTTTTCATTTCACCATGTACAAGAGATAATACCATCTATCTAACCATGTTTCATCGCCAATCCATTGTCCATCACAGCTGAGTACCCACATCCGTATGTCAGCTCCTCGTGTCCCGTTAACGTTGCCACTGTCATCACATGTGGGTTAGTCTCGTTGGCGCCCTGCAAAACCGCTCTCATCGCTTTCTTGTTCCTCTGCTTTTTCGCTTTTTTTCTGTCTGTCTAGTTTTGAAAATCTACATACCTATTGGTCGCACAATGATCATATTCAATATCGATGGATGGCAAATTAGACTTGAACATAGTGCACAAACGATAAGAATTTTACCGCCGCGCGACTTGAACCAATGTTACCAATCACAAGCTGGCTTCCTATAAGTTTCATTGGTGGCCGATTACGCCCGAACCCACCATCGCTGACAAACTGCACACTTATTCAGGTACAGTAGTCGTCCAACCGATTGAGCTACACGCGCGCGCACACTCACCCGTTCCTTCATTTCACACAACGCATCCAACATGGCCAAACGACCTTCGGCATCCGTGTTCACGATTCGAACCCGTTTGCCGCTGCTGAAACACCAACGAGCTTGGTGGCCTCGAAGCAGGTTTGAATCATTTTGTTGACGAAATCGCAAAATAAACCCAAATAGGCATGAACATAGGGCATATCGGAAACTAACCGTGCGGTGATCACCTCATCCGTTGTGTAGCTGTGCGCACCGATGCTGTTTCGCACCATGCACATGGTGGCCACGCATTTGAGACCTTTCGGTTGAAGAATTTCTAGCGTCTGCAGAAAGGCATTAATCACCGTGACAGATTAATTCTCGAAAGAGAGCAGAAAGCAGATAGTCTGATTTTATCTGACCTTCATAAATCCGGCCACCGTGGTCGCACCCAACTTGTCACGTGACATACCGTGCATCACACCGTTCACTTTCAGGTCAGCGCCACCGGTGTCCAAAGTGACACCCTGGATTTAGGGAAAACAAATTTGTGTGCCGATTTTCATGATACTCACGCCCTAAGGACCTTCTGTGGTCCTGTTCGAACAGATCACAGACAGCCACACTGTAACAAACAAGCTTGGTAAAGCTAAAGACCATAATTTTTATTAAAAACGTCACGCAACGAAGGCGGAATGGATGCTAACCAATCAACAACTTTGATATAAACCTGGTTCTCGGCTGTTCCGCCCCCCCACCTTCTCACCTTCCCAACCAACATCAACGTTTCCTCTATGGGCGCAATGCCTTCGTACGTGAGTTTGATGAGTCGAGCCTTGTGTTGTTCGACCTGGTTTGCTGCACGATTCACAGCGTGCATCAGGGGATATTGCTCGAGGATCACGTCCTGATTACTCACCACCTCGACTTTGATGCTGGCGCTGTTCTTGAACACCTGAACGTGCGAGATTGAAGCCGACCACCTCAAACCTGAGCCTGACCTTCGCTTAAGCCACCAGTCATGTGTTCACACATTAACGTTGTCCACTGCATGTCGCAACGAAAGAGAACTTGAACCAGAAGCAGAAAAACCACCAACACACGAACATCAACAATGTACTCAGCCACACGCGGCGGTGACATCAGTTCCGGATCCGAGCCCCCGGTGTCCCGGTGCACAATCCGACCCAATTCGATGCCACGCAATGTTCGCACGAGACGCTCGCATTCTTTGGTGTCCGGCGTGTGCACCAAAAGCTGCAATGTAAGTTCGGGTAAGCTTGTTCTTTGTTGTCACTGCAATCACGGCGATATCAAAATTTGGTGATCGGATCGGATCTGAAGTCCATCGGATCAAATGTCGGTGAATGAATAAGGTACGATCTCAACCGATCACCAAAGTTGGACATGTAGTAACGACCAATGTTTCGTCCGCCATAAGTCCCATGTTTTGTTTTGTTAACGTTTCAAAATCTTCTATTTTATCCATGTTGACGTGATCTTGTATTGTGGCACTTTACGTCCACCGAACGACCTGTGGTTTATCCACGTACAACTTGTGTGAATAACCAACACACGATGATCGGGTGCACTGACGATGAGGTGGTGTCACCGCAGCATTCACCACCCTTGATTGACCAGGATTGACAAGAAAATTGTGTAGAAACAAGGCCCAGACACAAACACAAACTTTGTCAATGTTCCATTGTTTTGCGTCAAACGCATGGCCCCGACGTGAGTATGGCACGTAAACAGCTTGCAAGACACCAGTCAGGGCAACAAGGTCGTTCAACTCGAACTTGGACGATTTCGGCACGCAAACCACCGGTGAGCGACTGCCGGCTTTCAACGCACTGAAATAGATTTGATGATTAGGTATTACATATATTTTTTGCTTGTAAATTTAGGATTTTTTTATTCCAATTAAAATACTGTCCAACCTTCGCATGCCCAATTCACCGGCCTCCCTGTACCGCCTGACGTCATCGAAATCACGCGCGATCGGCTGACCTGAAGATACATTGTAAAGTTATTAATTAATGAATAATATGCATCGTAGTTAATCTGAAAAAAAGATGTGTTTAACGTTTACAAGCCAAACAAAAATAGCACCAACCAGTGCACGCCAGCACGAGTCTCTGTGACGGGTGCACTTTCTTGTCCACATGCAGCACCGTTGATGTGGCATGACAATCGGTGAACAAACCGGCATTGGTCTGGACGAAAAACTGATAGAAATTGTGAGAGCGAAAAGACAACAACAACAAAATAAAAAACACAAAACCATAAAAATCTAACCCGCGTCAAATTCCTTACAAAGCTGGTCAACGTTTCCGGTATATCCTTGAAGTCATGAAATCCCTCCACCACCATAACCAGCCCGTCACCTTGATGCATGTCTTTGGCCGATTGGAGGTAGTCAAGAAGACTGAAAAGGGCATGTTATGTCAGATCAGAGGTTGCAATCGGGTCCGGGTTTGGCCGGCCCGGTCAGGTCCGAGCCCCCAAATCTCCGGCCCGGCCTGGCCCGAACCCCCAAATCTCCGGCCCGGCCCGGCCTGAATTTTTGGCTCAGATTTTAACCCAATTTTTGTCATAATTTTTGCGATTTTTTTAACCTATTTTTTTGGTTGAAAATTCATTGTTTTCCATGAAAAAGTCGTCAGATAGACAATACTGATCACTTACTTGCCGAATCCGTCAGAAATTTTTAGTATTTTTGACAAAAAATCCCCACTTTTTCAGTAAAATAAGTCGCTTCAGAAGCTTCGGGCCGGGGTGCCCGGCCCGGTTCGGGCCGACCCTCCAAATCTACGGCCCGGCCCGGCCCGAGCCAAAAGCCCAAAATCGCGGCCCGATTGCGACCCCTGTGTCCGATTAAAAAGTCAAGCTGCTGAAAAGAAGGCTCTTCATCGCCTACCTGTTGAACTGTTTTGAGTTCCTTCCAGCCATTTTCAATGATTGTGTCTTGGTCAATTAAAATACGACTGATTTTTTTGATTTTCCTGTGCTAACCGAAAGCTGTTGGCTTTCGTGGCAATTTTACCTGGAAATACTCTAAATTTAGCCATGAAATTGCAATTTCCAATGTGCAGTTCTTCAAGGTTTGTTCAAAAGCAATAAAACGAAATTAAACTGAATGAATTTGCAACGTGTGAGAACGAGAACAACGCAGAACGGAGGAAACATGCATGGGAAAGGATCGCTCCAAAAAAATAATGCTCTTGATGACACGTTAGATGAATACTTGTTACACGTGTATGAAACATCGAATGACAGCTAAACACGTAGGAAGCTTACTTTACAGCAAATCAACAAAAATGTTTCACAGACAAGGTGTGTGATCGCTAAATCTGAAATTTTCCTTCAAATAATTACGACGCGAAATTGTGCTCACTTTACGATATGTTTGCAGACGAGAATCATGCTCGTCGTGGTTTTCATAGTTTCACACAGCGATTTGTCACGGAAAGAGAAGAACATTTATGGTAAATGTACTTGGTTTTTTCTTCTTCGTACTTCCACCTGCAGTTCCAAATTCCAGCTGCTGTACTGCCCAACGAAACGATCTTGTGCAAGTTTAGGGAACTTTTTCGCGTTTTGGTATCGAGAAATTTGGTATTCCCATACGTCTAGGGCATATCTATCGTGCCATCCACTAACCCTTTGCATATCGCATACGATGTTTTTTTGTTATCAGTATTTCTGATCAGCGCTTCACTTGTGTAAACACTACATATATTACTATGCGTTTCCAGCTTTGTGTTTGCATAAATATGAAAGCGAGGCAAGTGTTGGTCTTTCAATGCAACCGCCGCAACTCAGGGGTCGAATATACCGTATTTAAATAACTTAGGAGGGTCTATGATATCTCATGGACTCCATGTGACATAAACATTGTGTCACAGAATTTTCAATACTTAAGCCTCGTAGACACAAATGGACATGACCTTTATCTCAGCCTTAACTACTGAGTAACCGTATGCACATGCAGTGTTCGAACGGGATCCCGATCCCGATCCCGGTATCCCGGACCCTTTTTCTGATCCCGATCCCGTCATTTTGCAAAACTCAATCCCGATCCCGCCCAAATAAGTACCGGGATCGGGATTAACTTTTGAAAACAGAGAGTAAAAAGTTATGCAATCATAATTCGTCAAGCTGTTGCAAGAGGTGGGAAATGCTGCACTCCGTTTGCATTATTTGCGTGATGAAACAGCAAGCACCACCAATCGCGAACAAGTCGAGCTGGAACTGAATGGTTACACAACGTTGCATCGAACGAAGGGACTCAGTTTCGCGGACGCGGGTCGCGGGCCAGAAAAATACTCTTATATGTCCAACAACCGCCCCGCGTTTGCATGCCGCACTTGCGGGTCGCGGTTTGCGGGTGACTTGAAACATATGTTTGGCTGCAACACACAAAAATTAACCAATCCGCGTCCAGCCAACGTAGCAGACTGCCGTAGCAGAGCACTGATTGGTTAATTTTTGTGTGTAATGGCTAAATAAATGTTTCGAGTGACCCGCAAACCGCGACCCGCAAGTGCGGCCATGCAAACGCGGGGCTGTCATTGGAGATAGAATTATTGGTGACCCGCGGCCCACAATCGTGTTTGCGTGGCCGCGGCCCTAAGAGGTGCTCGACGGCTGATTCCAAGCGTGATGAAACCGCAAGCACCACCAATCGCGAACAAGTTGAGATAGAACTGAACGGTTACACAAAGTTGCATCCAACGAAGGGACTCAGTTTCGAGGAAATGTTGTCATGGTGGGCAACAAATGAGACAAAGTTTCCGCGACTGGCACGTCTAGCTTCCAAATATCTAAGCGCTCCGCTGACGAGCGCGCCTTCTGAACAGCTCTTTTCCAGTGCAGCTGATTTGTTTGATGACAAAAGATACTGCTTGAAACCAGAAAATGGTGAAATGCCTGCCTTTTTTTCAGAGGCTTTGCCATTGATCGACTACAATTATGATCTTTGAACTTATCCGTCATCAGCTATTCTCGATTTTCAATCGGCTTTAATCACAGTTCCGGGTGCTTATTCATGTGTGATAAACATGTTTCATGGTTGTCTGTGACATTAACTTACATACTTATGCATAAAATGATAAAAACTATTGCTTATTGACTATCTGGTCAATCATGATCCCGATCCCGGTCCCGACAATTTCTTGATCCCAATCCCGATCCCGATCCCGGGATTAAAAATGAATCCCGTTCGAACACTGTACACTGTACACATGTCATTTCATGTCTACTGGTATTTGGGAACATTTTGGCGGGAGCGAAGCGAAAACATCAAAAATGGACTCACCGAGTGATCTGAAAAGTGTTGCTGTTGATAAATTGGCTAGCCAGTTTTTTGTTTTAACACAATATTTCAGAAATGGTGCATTCTATGCTGATTTACGCAAAAGTAAAATTCAGCATCTTCTAAACGGTGGTGCAGATGCTGCGCCAGGGACAAAAGTGGGCAACAAAACGAATGAAAATCAGGAATCAAACAGCTAGAATGCTCATTTTTATCAAATAGAACGCGAAAAGTTCTGAATATTAGTGGAATGTCCCCATTGGACCAAGTGGCCCCTAAAGGGGGCACTATTTTGGAAAGAAGAATAAAAGAAGACCCCCCTAGATCCCATGGTTTTCACTTTGTAACTTTGAAAAGCTCGAAACTCTCCGGGCTTCGTGCATGAGATACATCTACACCCATTTGCAACTAGCGCGTACAAAATGGGCCAAACACGCATGGTCATGTTTTATAGAGCGAAACGTTCCAAAAATCGGCCTTATTTTTCAAGAACACGAGTTTGTCCCTAAATTTTGAGGTCGCGCTTTGCTCTGCAGAAATAAAAATGCAATGGGAAAGTAGAGCATGGTCGAAAATTAGATTTTTAAATTTTTTAAAACTCATGGCTAGATCCATGACAGGCCTAAAGGCTAGATCCATGACAGGCCTAAAATCCACTAAATTGACGTTAAACTATGTTGTTACGTTCATCGCCAGAATTGTGACACATAAAGGCCACAGATTGTATCGCATTCGAAACAAAAAATTGAGAGAAACGTCTGGTTTAACAACCTATCAAGGTGCGAAGGCCCCAAGGTCTACACATCTCTCGGGGCAGCCATTGCAATCTGGATATGATATTCAGCTACATGTAAGCGCTTATTATTAAAGCTGCTGGTCAACAACCCATCGACCTCGCTTAATCTTGGGGGCAGTGCACATTAAGAAAGGTGGGATATCGTGTTACTCGACTCTGACTTGGAGAGTCGATTCGTTGCTTCCTGATGTTTCACGGCCGGGTTAAAGTTCGCCCCTTAGTGAAAAAATGCAAAAGTTATGCCGGCTTCCCGTGGAAAGCACAATTCACGGCGACGTTTAAGAATTTCAAAATATCAAGCACAAACATTTATTTCATCGGTATGATATACGGCTTTGCAGGAAACAGCTTGCATCCTAAATCAGAAAACATTTAGTTCCAAAAACCTGGTGTTTTTGGTCACCGTTTTCTTCGCCGATATTTTTAAGCATCTGCGATTGACCAGCAAATGTGTTGATCCGACACAAAAATCCTCTAATTACTGTGTACATAACCTGTGCTTTTGAGTTCTCTGCACCAAACACAGCTAATACAATAATTCGGACAACATGCGCAAGTCGGTCATTATCAGTGCGCGCGCTCAAAAACAACGTGCAGATTCGAGCACTCAAAAATGTTTTGTCTTTTTTGAGGTCGCGCACGCCCATAATGACCGACTTGCGCATATTGTCCGAATTATTGTATTAGCTGTGTTTGGTGCAGAGAACTCAAAAGCACAGGTTATGTACACAATAATTAGAGGATTTTTGTGTCCGATCAACACATTTGCTGGTCAATCGCAGATGCTTAAAATTATCGGCGAAGAAAACGGTGACCAAAAAACACCAGGTTTTTGGAACTAAATGACTTCTCCTTCAGGATACAAGCTGTTTCCTGCAAAGCTGTATATCATACTGATGAAACAAACGTTGGTGCTTTATATTCTGAAATTATTAAACGTTGCCGCGAATTGTCCTTTCCACGGAAACCCGGCAAAATTTTTGCATTTTTTCACTGAGGGGCAAACTTCAACCAGGCCGTGAAACATCAGGAAGCAACCAATCGACTCCCCAAGTCAGGGTCGAGTAACACGGTATTCCACCTTTGTTCAGGTGCACTGCCTCCAAGATTAAACGAAGTCGATGGGTTGTTGACCAGCACCTTTAATGGCTATTGTAAATGTGATTACACCAAACAATGTATCTCGGGAGTAGCTTTCGAACGATATATAACAAGCCGCAACAAATTCTTACGCTTAAGAGGCTAACAAGTACAGAAGGGCTGTTCTTTCCAAACATACTTTTGATCACGTCAGTAGCAATGGATTCGTTACCAATTTGGACGTCTAAATTGTCCCTTATTCTTTGAAGCATGAGTTAAAGATAATTTCAATCCAGTCAACAATAAGTGTTCTGGTTTCAATGTTACTTTGCGTTCTGTATATACATTCATGTCATTCATTCGTCTATAAATAATATTTACTTTGCCGGATAGCTGATTATTTAACTGTTCGTTCTTCAATGCGCTTTGTTTACAAATTTGTGTATTTTGTGCAGTTGTATTGTCTTACGCAATAATTCACAAAACATTGTCTTAGCTTTTGTGGGCCATTAAAGGATGGAATAAATACGCATAGATGCCCTTAGCATGTTAACAGGAAGGCCCACAGGTATAGGCAATCCGCCAGCTCATGGCACTCCACACACAGGCTGCATGCTACATTACTGCCGTCAATGAATGCATCTATTCTATGCAGTTATCCGTTGAAACATCCCCAAATTTCGCAACTGTGCAGAAAAGTGTTATGGCAAGCAGCAAATGAAAACCGGATAAATTAAAAAGCGGTCATCAAAGTGTGACACTCGCTAAGGCCGTCTTCACAATGACCCGTTTTCCCGGTTTCCCGGTTTCCCGTTTTCCCGTTTTCCCGGTTTGCTTCATGGGTGTCTTCACAATGAAAACCGGTTTCCCGTTTTCCCGTTTTTCCGTTTTCCCACTTCATAAAATGTGTCTTCACAATGACACGTTTTCCCGTTTTCACGTTTTTTGCATAATGCGCAAAAACCTTTGGTGAGTGCAACTTGGTCAACGTTTATGACAGGTGCACGTTGTAGTAGTACAAGCAACCAATTCCAAAACAAGATTATAAAGAGGTAGATATTAGCAAAATTGTTTCACACTTGCAACAAAAGAATATAAAGAGCTAGACATGAGCAAAATTGTTTCACAATTCCAAAACAAGAATATATAAGGGCTAGACATGGCAAAATTTATATCTCTGATTTATAATGTGGACAGCCTAACATTCAGATCAATCCTCCAAAAATCTTCTGTTGAAGAGCAAAGCCAAGACAAGAAACATGGCCTGAGCTAGAGCTAAAGTTATCAATCTAGGGCACCAGACAGCCACTGCACTGCTGGACTGGCATCACCGAGAGCGGTGGGTGGCGAAATAGGAGGTGCCTGTTTGGACTTCCGAGCTTCATACACCATCATCTGGAACTGGGCCTTCAAATATGCCCGTGTGTCCGCGTCCAGATCACGTGCTCATACAGAACGACATCGACGCACTCTGCTGTTTCTCCCGATCCTTGTCCATCATGTCCTGCATTGGAAGTAGAAAAATTACATACATACAGGACTTATTATTGTGAAATAAAGTAGGATATGGACAATAAATTGCAGAGACACCCACCATTGCGCTTGTGAAACGTACGAAACAACAAATAACGAAACATTATGGTGTGTATTTTCCATTTTTACACATTGCCGCGTGTAAACTGATTTGCCGTGACCGCATGCTGGAAGCCACTTTCTTTGAAAAAACAAAACAGTGTTGAAGACAGGATCGTGAGCATTATTGACCTTGGACACTTTTGATCCACGAGCATGCTTTAACTCGCTAAAGAGTGAACAAATAGTAAAGACACACAAGTAAGCTTACACGATGCTTGTTTGTCTGAAATGAACGCAAGTATACATAATGAACATACTTGCTGTACATAATTGGCCCTCAAAACTGTCAAATTACTGCAACTGGACATGTCCTAGCATCTGATGCGCGCGTCAAATGCACCAAAACCGGATCAAAATTAGAACCGGTTCTAATTGGGTTTTTCCGTTTTCCCGGTGCAAAATACTTAGGCCAAACCGGGAAAACGGGAAAACGGATCATTGTGAAGACACCAACCGTGAAAACGGGAAAACGGGAAAACGGAAAACGGCGGGAAAACGGGTCATTGTGAAGACGGCCTCAAAGTGTACATTTTGTTTAGAAATAGGCGTGTGCTGCTGCATGCGCTGTATGTATAAAAAAGTGCCATGAGCCGATGGATTGCCCATACAAAGCCAAACCAGGTGTACATACCGGTGGTGGACCATCTTCAGTTGCGTTTTTTGGTGGACTTTATGTGCAATCATCAAAATATGCTGACTTCTCGGCCGATCCGTTGAGACACTGAAGTGCGATGATGGCATATAAACACCACATTGTGAACGCAACTAAAGGTGGCCCACCACCGGTGTCATACGACTGGACCCCGATGGAATCGATCGGCATTCCTTTACTAAGACAAAATTGATGCGGAATATTTTATCGGTTTCAGAACTGGTATCAGAATCGCGAAATGCGCTTTTTGAAGGATTTATGATTTTTTTTGGATGAAGTCATCACTGTTAGGACAAATCACAAGCTAAAATTTAAGTTTTCTCTATTCCAACATCAGCGCTCTTCGCCCGACAACCTGACGATTCATGAGCTTTTGCCCGATTTTCAATAAAAATACGCAGCTAGTCCGAAAATATTTTCAGTCCTGATTCGACCGATTTAATGGTTTCGATCTCGGCCGATTTCTGTCCGATCGGGCTAACTTTGTTGGCACCTTGATCGCGCGGGTCTCAGCCACAAGATGATATTATAAACAGAGCACTTTTAGCAATGAGTCCCCCTTTAAGCTTGGGCTTGCGAACAAACGCTCTTGGGCTCAGACTCACGGTTTCGGCTGACTACCTACCGTATCCCGAAAAGCGGACGTTATTGTCCCCCAGTATGAAGAACGTTCTTTCCGTTGCGAACGCGTAACCACACAATAGTTAACTAAATTGTTGACGATGTTCTATGGTGTTCGTCAATGATTGAGTTATGTAGCTATTGTGCTGTTGAAAAGTCATAACAGAAATAAAGGTGTTCAAATTGGGGACGTGCACACACGTTCAGTATGAATTAGGAGCATTGGTGGACAAAATCGCAAAGTAGAGCTCACAAAACTGAAACAACGTGTGCATGTGTCCAACATTTAAAAGTTTTTTCTGCTGTGAACGCATAACGACACAATCGTTTCGTAATTCAATTACTGGCGAACACCACAAAACATTTTTCTTTTAATTGCAGCACAAAACATTTGACGCTCGTCCCAAAGTTTTTGAAGGTTTTTGTCAACGAACAGCGACAAAATACATAGTTGTTTACGCATGAACGGTAATCGAACGAATTATTTCTTTGATAATATTTCTAAGCACTAAGTTTGGAACTTTTGGTGGTTACCGTGAAAGTTTGTCGGCATGTAGTCGTCCTCAATTGTTATTGCCACATTTAACAGAGACCCAGTAATTTTGTTCACGATAGCCACAGAAATTATCTGTTGTCTCTAATCGGCCACACGCGTGCAGACATGTGTCCAACATGAAACAGGAGGAGCTTTTGAATTTAAATGAACAGTGACACAATAGCTAACTTACGCTTCTTCTAACTTAGGCTTAACTCCAACATTCCAGCAGTATAAACGGAACTACAGTAGTCCCTGACAAATTATAGGTATAGTATTTCCTTCTTATGCGATTTAAAGGAAGCCGTGTCAACGGTGTAAAGGCCTAACTATACTTCGTTCTCTCAGAGAACAAAGAACAAATTCTCGCGCGCTGATTGGTCCACGTATGTTCAACAGACAATCAGCGCGCGAGAATTTGTTCTTTGTTCTCTGAGAGAACGAAGTATAGTTAGGCCTTAAGTCGACTCCTAGCTGATGTCGAAAGTCCGCGACTCCCCTTGAAAATGCAAAGAAAAAGCAATCACACGTGACATGCACGCCGCCAAACGTCACCGAGGCCTGAAACATGGTTGTGGGCGCCGGCTTCTTTCGTGGCGTGTGACGACTGATTTCTTCTTTTTGCATTTCCAAGGTGAATCGCACAATTTCGACCTTAGCTAGGAGTAACTGGATCGCACGTTGAGTGGGTGTTTGGACCAATATAATAAGGAAAGACTAATAGTAACACAACGTCAACACGAGCTCGATAACGGAGGTAACAGATTGGTGAAACATTCATACGTGGCTGCTAATTTGGGAAATGTTATACGTTGCAGAATACAACATGGGGGCATGAAGATTTTCTCTGTCTAATCGCTTTGTAAGCACACCACCTCCGAAATCGGGCTCGTGTTGGCGTAGTTTGCCTTTATGTGGCCGGCCAACCCCCAACGCTCTCGCGCGCTGGCGCCCGCGTGCAGGGTTGGGCAAAAAAAACGACGGCGTTTTTTCTTAAAAAAACGACGCTTAAAAAAACGTCTGGGTCGTTTTTCTTTTTTTTAAATCTTGAATTTCCTTGATTTTCCCTGATTTTTCAGGGAAAGTACCCTGATTTTCAAGGAAAATCAAGTTTTTGTCCCATTTTTTTCAAAAAACTTTCGACCAATTTTTACTTTGTCGAGACACGTCGATACGTGGAGTTTGACTTTCAACGATGACCCCGGCCAAAGTTGGTCTCATGATGCGGGTCTGGTATGGGATGTTAACAACTCGCCAGAAAAACCCGTTTATTTTGCCTCAGAACACATAGAATTACTTTATTTAACCACGTTTTCTTCCCAACATGAGCGTTTTCCATTTTTGAGGCATATTTTGGTCATCTGGGTGTTTTTAAAAAAATCTTTTTTAAAAGGTTAGAAAAATCTTTTTTTTGCCCAACCCTGCCCGCGGGTCGCGCGCTACAGGCGGCGTGCATACAGTACAAAGCTGTAGCAGTGACACAAAACAAGTCCTCTCTGCGCAAGACAAGTCCAATGTGCTACATCGATCGATAATCAAATAAAATGCTGTGGCAACCAAACGGTTGGGTGAAGAGTGTTTAAATTTTGTTGAAAGTACCCTCAGACCTTTCAGATCACCTGTTTTCGCGACAGGGAATTATGTTCAGAAAATGGTACGTACGCAGAAACTTCACACGTCGTCACATCATCCCAACCAGTCTGATCTTTTTTCTGGTTCTTTGCCTGGTGTTTCCAGACCTCAATGTAATTCGATCGCTCGGTAAGGTGTTAAAATTGTTTCAATATCTTTGGTACACTGTTTTTGCCTGTTTTCCAATTGAGCCGAACGAAGCAATCAAATGTGGAAACCAGTCACAGCGAGGTTCTTTGTCCAAAAATGCTTTTTGTGCGAGAATGATGTTCTGCCGATTTTTGTCAAACCGTTCAGCTTTGAGAAAAAAACAAGCCGACATGCACTTTGTTGATATCCAGGTCGGCGTGTGGACTGCGTCGGGGTTGACTTTGTAAGAAATGCGTATTTATGCTCATTACACACGATTAAGAAGCAACCAGTCGTCTGCGCGTTGGCTATTTGTTGCGCACGCGCTTGTTGTGCACAGACACACATGGTCAGCTGCTCAGGTTTCAAGGGATGGGTGCGGTTATACTCGTTCCGCGGAATAGAAGGAACGGCTGAAGGAACGATCGTTTCCGCTGACGTGGTTATACTTCGCCCGAAGAACAGCGGAAACGAGTATAGCCACGTCACACGGAACGATCTGACGCAATTGACAAGGAACGAAAAAACGTTCCGCGGAATAGAAAGAACGAAGTCAAAACATCTTGACTTTCAGGACAGTTCCTTGAGCTTCAACTGCTTGAAATTGTCACTAAGAGACCTTGGCATGTCGAAACTTTTACTTTTTGGATACGGCAATGTCAGAATGAAGCATTTTCAAACCTGAAAACGCTCAAAAGAACGATTTTGGGCTGCCATGGTGTTCAAACAAAAGGAATTCATAACACACTCCCATCTACACAAGATCTTCTCCATCTTCGTCTGCATTTCACACAATTACCGAAAAATAATATGACGAAATAAAAGCGGTAGACATTGTGTGAGAGTCAGAGGTCGCAATCAGGCCGGGTTTGGCCGGGCCGGCCCGGCCCGAGCCCCCAAATCTTCGGCCCGGCCCGGCCCGAACCCCCAAATCTCCGGCCCGGCCCGGCCCAGCCCGAATTTTTGGCTCAAATTTTAACCCAATTTTTGTCATAATTTTTGCGTTTTTTTACCTATTTTTTGGTTGAAAATTCATTGTTTTCCATGAAAAAGTCGTCAGATAGACAATACTGATCACTTACGTACCGAATCCGTCAGAAATTTTAGTATTTTTGACAAAAAAATCCCTACTTTTTCAATAAAATAAGTCACTTCAGAAGCTTCGAGCCGGGGTGCCGGCCCGATTGCGACCTCTGGTGAGAGTGGTCGGGGGGGGGGCAACCCCACAGCCCCCATCCGTCTGGTTCCTGGACCGGTCTAATGCGCTTGTGGTTGCCCAAATTAAACTATGAATATTTTAAGCAGAACTAATTCGATTAAGACAGCATCCGTGGCACACTCTTAGCAATCGTTTTTGTCCTCGTTTCTCGTTTTTGCCCCCCCCCCTCCCCGCCCCCCCGAAACTGAGGGGCTGAATGCTGTTTCACGGAAAGGTGATGGTGTGGGTGTGGTGCTTTTTACGGATAGTTTATAGATGTTGATTATTTTTTCTTCATGTTTCAGCTGTTTGCAATGATTGCCAAGCTCAATAATTTGCTCAGCAGCCTCCCTAAAATTGCCGGGGCGGGGACGCCCTTCTATTTTTTCTCTGCCATTAGTTTGTGGAAGAACGCGCCGGAACAGCGGAAACGCTGAAGGAATGAAAGAATAGAATGAATAGAGGAAATTCGTTGCCGCTGTTCTTTCATTCCGTCACGGAACTGTACAATTTTCGTTCTTCGGAATGAGTATGACCGCGCCTTAATGAAAACATCTTGATGTCAAGTCAAAGGGTCGAACCCGACCTGGCTGTCAGGCAAGTACATTAACATTTGTAATCAGCAACACTGGCCGTTAAAATACTTGCAGGATTCTACAACGAGGTTCAACCGGCGCCCTTAGCAGCGTCGGCACCATTGTTCATATACAATCAATCGTACTACTACCTTCGATCGAGGCAGATTCGTCTGACGATGGTGACCAGTTGCGAGTCAATGCAATATCGACTCGACCTGGGTGTGTCTTCTTTCCTCAGTTCCATTGGTGCTGTGAATCTATTTAAAATTCAACTGTTCTGATTCTCTGATTTTATTTTTGACCAATTACCCGTGGAAGGCCTTGAAGACCGGCAACCTTCTCTAGTTGCATTGTTTGTTTCAGTTGTAAACAACCGCAGCTACGAGGGTCGCCTTGAAGCGATAGTCATATGTGATAAAGCCACGTACAACCCAGGTTGCTCAATCTACGCTTACAGTTACACGGCCCGTGTACCAGATCAAAATTTGGCTGAGTTAGTAAAAATCATCTACTTTCATTTGTTATGCAAGGTTTCATACGAATTAAATTTATGAACTTAAATGACAGCGAAACCTGGTTAAAGGCCAAGTACGCCAACACGAGCCCGGTTTCGGAGGTGGTGTGCTTACAAAACGAATAGAAAGAGTAAATCGTCATGCACCAGGTTGTATTCGACAACGTGTAACGTTTCCCAAATCAGCAGCCACGTATGAATGTTTCACTTGTCGGCTATCTCCAAAATCGGACACGTGTTAACGTAGTGTCACTATACATGCCTTTCAACACACCGTTTCATTTCAGTCCTTTACAATACACTTCCTTACAAGTGACACGTTGGAAAGGTGGACGTGCGTTCAACATTCCAATCATTGTAATTCGAGAGTTACGAGCGACGACACCTCAGTACAACGTTGTGTCCTGCATCAAACCATTGTTCCTCATGGCCGACTGGAGCCAGGTGCAAACACTGTTTCGGACAATGTTTCAATAGAAAGCACAAACCGCTCAATCGAAAGAACACAGGTGGCGCAAACCATCCACCTATGGCTGGCGGTGGGAGTGGAACATGTATTCCTGTATTACATTTCAATGACGAAGGACGTCGTCAGATTTTTCAGGTCCATCAGCTTTAGCACAAGATTGTTGCTCAAGAAAAAACGAAGTTTTTGAGGTAATTTCTATTCCAGTCTACTTGCTGACCATACAGACAGCTGCGAGCTGGTGCCTTGGTCGCCATTACCCGCCGACGAATACTATCGAAAGATCTGGACAGGAGCAGCAGTTGACCCATTTTTGCATCAATAACGTTTGATTATCCAATTGAGATTGTCACTGGTTTTTGACCACCATATGTCACCAATTATTCAGTGGGGTAGCGTAAACGACTGTTTATTGCGATCAAAAGCCGTTGGCAAATACGCGACATTCACAGACGCAGACGAAGTGATGTACTCAATGCGGGATGGGGGGTCGTTGCCGATCTTGATCGACCGATTGCAAAAAGAGGTACGAACACGTTTACAGTCCTGCGTGATTGCAAACAGCACGCTGAACAAACGTGGCCCAACTTCAAACCATACACGGGTTGACTGAAAATTACCTGACTTTATTTCTGTTTGCAGGCCAAAAACGAAATATCGACCTTCTACTTTACGTCGATTTTATGTACGTTAAATGCGTCGGCCAAAACAGACAGTGTCCGCGCTCGCGACTTTAATTTTGATTATATGAAGCAACTGAGCGAGCTTAATGGTTGGAATATTATATTGTTAACAGCACGGGGTTTTAAAAATAGATAAGCGCGGTTCACAAAACTGAAACTTTGGATGTCGATTTTTTATTGGGAATCAATGCCACAACATATTTAGGAATGCTCACCAAGTTTGGTATGCCAAATATAAGTATACTTTCAGTAATTTCAATTTAAAGGTGCTCAGTTTGCATTTTTTTGGGAAATTTTAAAAATGAAAAATGCTCAAAAAATAAATGTCAACGCAATTGGATCTCAGCCGACAAACAACATTGAGTACTGTAACTTCCCAAACTGGACAGGTCCGCTTTTCAGCCGCGTAAAAAGTTTTGCGAAGTACCGTTTATTTTCTCTTCCATTGCTTTATTCCAAAAACCGGTCAAAAAATTGAGGGCATGTCAGAAGAGGCCAATTCTAGTAAAATCCTCACCATCAAATCTTTCGCCCGTCATGCAGATAAATCAGCACAAAATTCTGGTTTTGGGACACCAAAAGAAACACAAATCCAAATATCGGTCAGAATGAGTAAATTTCTAATGAAAAAACAATTTTTTCACCTTTTTCTTTTCTTGGCTTATTTTTGAAATGTGTCGCTGGGAACCTGTGACACTACAACGCTGTTCTGTTCAATCGCATAGATATTGGTCGCACAATGACTAAATCAGAATTCATCTACCCTGATCTTCAGGTTCAACCTTAACCACTATGCTACTTGTATTTTTGACAAAACATTTACAGCTAAAAATAATCTAGCAGATCAACCACGTTGCCGCAGGTCTGAAACATTCTCTTTACCACATACTTTGTGTGCGATCATGCAACGCAACGTCATTGCCCCGTCACTTTCCCTCTTCACGATTCAGGAAAAAAATTTGACCAATTCTTATATAGTCATTGTGCGACCAATATCAATACACTAATGTATGGTCTTTTGTGACATGTTATTGTGCATGTACAGCGTTCATTGAAATTCAAATTATCACTAAATGGTCTTATAAAAACCGTATTTGCATCGTCAACGATGTGCGTTCATGCAGTCTACAGGAAAGGAAATTATGTATAATACATTAAATTTTTCCACAATCAAAAGGTGCGCTGGTGATATGTGCAAAACCAAATGTGAAAAAAGTTTTAAAAGAATTCGACAAAAGATGCAGCGCTACTATAAGTATCGAACTCGCACACTCGCGCATTGAAGACCCAAACACTAAGGCCGCCCTCAGACAAACGCGAGAAGCGAAAAGCAAAAACTTTTTTAAGCGTAGTAATCATCCACAGCGCACGCCAAACAGCCTCTGAAACATTTTGTTTGAGCATCACTGTGGTTTAGGCCCGTGGTTTAGGAGTTGCTGTTGTGTGTGTGTGTGTGTGTGTGTGTGTGTGTGTGTGTGTGTGTGTGTGTGTGTGTGTGTGTGTGTGTGTGTGTGTGTGTGTGTGTGTGTGTGTGTGTGTGTGTGTGTGTGTGTGTGTGTGTGTGTGTGTGTGTGTGTGTGTGTGTGTGTGTGTGTGTGTGTGTGTGTGTGTGTGTGTGTGTGTGTGTGTGTGTGTGTGTGTGTGTGTGTGTGTGTGTGTGTGTGTGTGTGTGTTTGTGTTACTGATGTTACAGTTATTGTTATTGTTACTGTTATGTATATTACTGTATGTCTGACTCAACGCAATCTGTGCGAAACGTTCTAAAATATGTTTTGGGCATGTTTTTTTTGAAGGTTGCACGTTATTTATAAATGAGTTGTGTTGTCGCAGGATTCGCTCACCCAACGTCGACTAATTATTCAGCAAGAACGCAATAAAGAGAAAAAGGTTGAAAAAAATTTTTTCATTACAAATCTACTCATTCTGACCGATGTTTAGATTCGTGTCTCTCAAATTTTAATGTCCCAGAGCCGGAATTTTGTGTAGATTTTTCCGTGTGACGGGCGAAAGATTTGATGGTGAGGATTTTATTAGAATTGGCCTCTTCTGACATGCCCTCACGTTGCTGACTAAATTTTTTAAAAATGTAATGGAAGAGAGAATATAGCAATGTTTTTAAAAAAATTATAGTGCTTAAAAATAACCAAAAAGCTGCACAAACGCTAAAAATTTCGTTAAACCGAATGGTTTCTGCAACGAATGACAGCCTCATCAACATAAACTTGTTCCATTTTTGGAATTTCAAGAAAATTTGGACCTGCCACTTTTAATACGCCCAGAAATGTGTCTCTGTAAATGTACTGATCAAGTTTTTGAGCAATATGAGCGAAATCCATGTTTTTCAATAAGTGAACCACATTCCATTGACACCTATCTATTACTATTCCCCCGCGCTCTTAACGTCATACATGAGCGTATAATGAGCCAACACTGATTGCATAACTTATGCCAGCTGCATCGCCTGATCCTGGTCCATAAACCCCACGCGCATGTGCTCAAATGGCGCATGACGTCTGCTCAGCTGTGCCGGTGCTGACCTGGCAGTGTGTGTGTGATGTCGCACACCACGTGCGCAACACGGATCAGGCAACGCTGCGGGCATAAATTCTGCATTAGTTGTTGCACAACTATAAATGTTTGCAAAACACCAGGACCGCCGCACTATCATTG
The DNA here is from genome assembly GCA_030248065.1 of Rhynchonema sp. JSB1_4. Taxonomy (NCBI): domain Eukaryota; kingdom Metazoa; phylum Nematoda; class Chromadorea; order Monhysterida; family Xyalidae; genus Rhynchonema; species Rhynchonema sp. JSB1_4. Next base: position 64,412 of record JASAMV010006142.1, read on the forward strand.
GAAAATGTTGGTGAAGGTGGATCATATCCGGTTACTGGCAGACCACTACGTCGAAAGGTAAATTCTTTTGACGCAAGCATCCAGCATCAATGAGCTGACAAAAACACAAGCAAAGGCTCAATCGCCAAAGTTCTAGTTTCACGCATGATGTGTGTATGACTAACAGCGTTTGTTACGCAACATCAAAGGTACGCACAATCAGACGAGGACATGACGCAGCGAACCAATTTTTACGGTCGTGAGGTCGAAGTATCTATTCGTGACGGCGCAATGGCTCATATTCGACGGTGGTTCGCCACATCAGCTGATGGCTCCGTGATTCCGTTTGAGTTCTTTATGAGTGAATCAATGAGCGTCCAAAAGAACGCTCGTCGTCAAGCAGCAGTGTTGATCGCGCCGCTCATCGCGTTGGCTGACAACTGCACATTTAGATGGAGGGAGAACTTGATGGTGCGTTCATTTCAACTATTCAGAGATATTCCGTGACTTATCGAAAATCAAAAGCCAAAATCAGGCTCGAGCTGTTCAGGCCAGAATTCAAGACCCGATGCTTTCAGATTTGATTTATTTTAGGCTGAGGGTTAGGCCAGTGGCGAGGAGAGGGGTACATGGGTCCAGCGTGTGCCCAGTGTTATTTCAAGAAACGCTCTTAATCAAAAACTTAAAAGTTTTTTTGAAGCTCGAATTTTTCGTTTGAAAAAAGAAGTTGCACAAAATGGGCTGAAATGTTCCAAAACGGCCCTTTTCGGGCTACAAAATCGGTGCTTTTTTCTGTGGACGGGCCAATTTTACGGCGTCTTGTGTTCTCTCCAAACCCGTACCGGGATCAGAATTGGATTAAAAATTTTTTATCATCGCACATTTTTCTAACTTTTTTGGAAAATTTTTAGAAATTTTTTTAAAATCACTTTTTTTATTGCAGGCCACAAAAATATCGGTTCTCAGTGTGAAAAATAGTCGAAATTTTGATGTTGCCGGGATGGCAGTGCCGTAATGCAATCATGTTGTTGAGTGCTTTTGGGAGTCGAACAGCACGAAGATGTCTTCTTCTAGTTGCGATAAAGATTTCAATTGTTAAGGTACTTGGGAGTGTGGGTTGGTTTGCGGTATACGGTGGTGGTCAGGGATCGTGGTGTTCTTTTGACCATCACATCCAGCAAGGGTAGTTGTCCACCTTCCTCCGTCTCCATGGTGAACTGTATGGCATTGTTCTGGCTGTTCAGGTGGGCTTTGAACCCTTCCAGTTCATCGGCTGACCCGCTCCACAGGATGAAGGTGTCATCCACGTATCGGAGCCATAGGTCTGGAGGAGGGTCTGCTGATCGTAGTGCATCTTCCTCCAGGTCTGCCATGAACAGGTTGCAGAGGATTGGCGATAGTGGGGATCCCATCGCCATCCCATCCACCTGTGAGTAGTACTTGTCCTTGTGCTGGAAGTAGGTGTTGGTCACACAGCACTCGGTCAGCTCGAGGATTGCCTCCACACTGAGGTCAGTTCTTTCACCAAGGTCACTGTCAGCCTCCAGGTGTTTCTTGAGGCTTGTCAGGGCGCCTTGGATGGGAACGCTTGGAAACAGGCTGCAGACATCGAAGCTTACCATCCTGGTGTTGTGGGATGGTTGCACGTTGTCTATGCGGGCTTTGAACTCCGCGTTGTTCTTGATCACGTGTGGTAAGCTTTGTTCAAGAAGGCGCAGTATCCTGACCAGGTGTTTTGCCAGTGGGGTGTAGTGTGGAGCCTATGCAGCTCACCACTGGTCTTAGCGGCATCTCGGGCTTGTGGATCTTTGGTAGCCCATAGATGTGCGGTGGTTTGCACCCTTCCTTCACTGGCACGTTGACATTGTGCTTCTTGACCAGTCCTTTGGCCCTCTTCTCTATACCACTGGTCGGATTGCGCTTTCCTTTGCATTCGAACTTCTTCTTATCCGAGATTGTGTCTTCCAGCTTCTTCTCGTACTCTTCAGTGTACAGGACCACTGTGGCTCGTCCTTTGTCCGCTGGCAGCACCGTGATGGTGTCGTCTGCCCGCAGAGTCTTGATGGCTTGTGCTTCTGCCCTGGTGATATTGGGCTTGGGCTCTTTGGCTGTTCTCAGAGCCTCTTTCACTTCACCTCTGAAGTCCTCCCGCTGGTCTGGTGGCAGGAAGACCGCTGCTGTTTCCAGGCTGGTGACAGTTTCAAGCACTAATAGCCTTCTCGGAGCCACTGCGAAGTTGAGCCCCTTGTTCAGGACTGATTCTTCAGCTGTGGTCAGCGGCCTTTGGCTTTTGTTGACCACTGCCGTTGATGGCACTGTTGGTGGTGCGCGGTTGGTATTCAGCTCTTCGAACTTCCTCCTCTGTCCATCCTTGGTCTTCTCATAGGTCTTCCTGTGGAGGCTGTCTGACGATGCCTTGATTCGTTCGAAGTCCTCTGGGTCAAGCCGTTGTTGTAGTTTGGCTTCTAGGCGGTCGATTTCGGTCTGTTTCTCCTATTTGGTGAAGCGGTGGTTGCTGATCCGGGCTCGTAGTAGTGCCTGTTCAGTTCTGCGGAGGATCTTCTTCGATGGCTAAACACCAGGCCACCTTGCTAGATCAGGGACTCCCCTTGATAAATCAGGGTTAAGCACATGTCCCCTTGAAAATTGCAAAAATTAGGCAACAACACGTTATAGTTATAACTGAAAAAGTATAACACATGAATAATAACACACGTGTTATAACTGAGAAAGTTATAACGCTTGAACTTGGTAGCCTTAGGTATATATAGCACTTTAAGAACATTATAATTGTTCCCTCGATAGCCGAATGGTTAAAGCGTTAGACTCACAGCCCAACGCCTCAAGTTCGATACCGCACGGAGGACATATCAGCCTGATGACGACAGCAGGATCCGTTGTCGAAACGTCGCAACCGCGCCTCACCAGGCGACTTACCCTAACCCAGCAGCCCTCGTCATGGCTACCCAGAGTGGCTGGCAATAAGACCACAAGAAATTTTTCGCAAAATGTCAACACACGGCCACAAAAACATGCAGAGAACAGCTCGAAATTAGCTATTGTAAGGCAACCGCCTGGGCTATGCAGATCTACCATAACTTTTGGCGAAGACCTTCGGGAACTTTTTTGTGAGCGGCCAAACTATGGCCAAAATCCGCATGTTATCAGAAACAAAAGAATTGAATTTCTCCGCCACACTGTTGTCAAAAAGTACCATAGTGGCACTGAAAACATGCGCCTGGTTATTAATTTCAAACCACTTTTCAAATTTTTCGGATCAGATCAGTACTCGATGTTACGCTATCTTTAGTGTTGTCAGTTCGTGTGCATCCTGTGATTCCCACCTGAAAAATGTAAAATGGCCATATCCACCTTAATATCTTGAGCTGGGTAAAAGTGCTTGGTCGGCTTAACTTACTCTCCAAACACATTTATTTACCGCCCAGAACACAAATTTTCATACTTTGCTTCAAGCCCGTGTGTTGGGTGGTCAATTTTCTCTGCCAAACCGTCTTAAAAAAATTTTAAAAAAAATTTTTTTGCTCACCCCTGACTGGCGGTACTTTAGTCAACAAAAATACTCTACTTTTTATTGAGTATAATTGCAACTCATTATAGTTGTCACAGCTCACTACTTGCTCAACTTTATCTTAGCATATTTCCTATGCTCCTCAGCCACCAAGAAACCGGTATCTTAACGAAGCAGAACTTGTGAAGCAACAAAATGAAACCAGAAAAACAAAAACCTCAACATTTTTTCTCAGCTGCACGACGATCTTGAAAACTTCCAATTTCGCTACAATGCATCGATGGGGCAAAAAGTCTACGATGAACAAGGTGCGTGTGATCACAAACTGAGACAACATCGTGACAAGGTGTGCATGGCACCCAATATATTATGTCAGAGCGAAACATCAGTCAATAAGAAAGACTGGATGAACGCTAGCAGCAGCTGGGTGCAGCTGAATCATGCAGTTTCAGCATCGACAGGTGATTCAGTATTTATGTTTCTTGTTGGTAGTTTATTGTTGTGTTCCGGCTAGGTCCCCACGTGCTGGATACAGCTATGGTGGCAATACGTAAGGTTGACAATAAAAATAAGGAACCCATCTTTGTGTGGGTGTGCTACCGTGCAAAAACGTTCAACAGATTATTTTAGTATAAAGAAATTCGCTTAGTTTTGAGGATGTTGACCGTCATTAAAGTAAAAATTAATCAAAAAACAAAATCAATCAATCAATAAAATAAAAAAATATGAGCACATGAGACGACTTTTTTTAAAGCTTGCTTGGCTAGATTCAATAATTCTCTGGTTACACACGTTTCGAAAACAAAAGAAAGAGATTGGGTCGAGATAGATGATGACAACTTTCAGCTGGCTGACCTCAATTTTTTTTGCGTGCTACGCGAACATCAACGTTGTTCAACAGAGAAGTGTTTTGGAAGTCAAAAAGGAATTTACGCACCGCGCTGGAGAGCGTGTTTTTACAAAATATATGTGCGTTTCTCCTTCTTTAATTTTCGGAACCGGAACATTATTGGATCTGCCAAAGCCAACTTCAAAAAAGGTCGTCTCATGAGCTCGTGGCTGGATTTACGGAGGTTTGTTCAATTTCTGGTTCCATTCCAGCTAGACCTTTCAAGTGTCTCCGCCATATATATGCGACCAAAACCAATCTCATTGAAATTGGGCTTGGTCCAAAACACTCACGGGGCCAAGAAAATTTTTTCCCATATCAGCTCCCTGTCTAAGCCCGGACGGCTGAAAGTTAAAAAAATTTGACCCTACCTCCGCACCTTGACAGTAAAATACCGATCTGTTTCGCATGTTCTTTGTGTATTGGTCGCACAATGACTATATAAGAATTGGTCAAATTTTTTTCCTGAATCGTGAAGAGGGAAAGTGACGGGGCAATGACGTTGCGTTGCGCAATCACACACAAGCCATGCAGTCACCAAAATGTTTCAGAACTGCAGCAACGTGGGTGCCGTGCCGGATTATTTTGAGCTGTAAATGTTTTGTCAAAAATACAAGCAGCATAGTGGTTAAGGTTGAACCTGCAGATCAGGGTAGATGAATTCTGATTTAGTCATTGTGCGACCAATACCGTTCTTTCTCAAATGTTTCATAAACGCCTTGGCTATAATTTAGGACCATATTCATTTTTTTGGTATTGGTCGCACAATGACTATATAAGAATTCATCAAATCAATCCTGATTTTCACGTTCAGTCAGTCTTAACCACTGTGCTATTTGTGATTCTCACAAAACATTTTCAGTTGAAAATAATCTAGCAGATCAACCTCGTTGCCGCAGGTCTGAAACATTCTCTTTACTACATGCTTTGTGTGCGATCACGCAATGCAACGTCATTGCTCCGTCACTTTCCCTCTTTACGATTCAGGAAAAAAATTTGACCAATTCTTATAAAGTCATTGTGCGACCAATACTACCACAGCTTGCGCTATTTTGCCAAAACTGCGTGTATTTTAGGAAAAAAAATTATTTCCGCTGTATTTTTGGGCCACATAGAAAGCGCACAGAGCTTTACCATAAGGCAAGTAAAAAGCACATTTATCACGCTGTCCAAGCGATCCAAGACCGATTTCCCATCGCTGATAAGGTTCTACAAAGGCTCGCTCAACTGTAGTGAGCCTCAGCTTTTTTGCCTTTTCCTGGGGACCGCAGGCACACTTCTATGTCATATTTTCCTATTTTAAAAGCAATGTACTGAGGTGATATATGACACGCCAGATAGTAAAAATGTATTTGTTGTTAATTCTGGGCAAATCTATGTTGGTTCATCTGCATCCTTGGAGGTAAAATAAATTTCTAATTTCGTTGCCTCATGTATTTTTACAGGCGCAGGGAAACTCCCGTTCGAAGTCGAGGCAGGCGACAAGCTCAACGCACAGTCAACAAGCCACGCAGCTTGCTCACGTTCGTTTCGAATATTTCAGTCACACAAGCTGCGTGTGAAAGCTGCGTTGCTTGTTGACTGTGTGTTGAGCTTGTTGCCTGCCTCGACTTCGACTTCTGTAAAAATGCATGAGGCAACGAAATTAGAAATTTACTGTACGAGCAACAAATGAATTTTACATAAAATTCTTAATTTTAGCAAATTTTCACTTCCGTCATATTTATAGCCTACCCACAGTTGTGATGGAATTGTGATTTTTACTGTCCGATGCAGCGCCATCGTTATTGTTGTTTATTGATCAAAATCCAAAATTTTAGCTCTAACGTATCTTGGGCAGAAGTCGTTCAAATGAAGGCACTGTTGTCGCTGGTCCGGTTATGAGCCCGGTGGTAGTTCCGAGTCCAACGCATGGACCTCAATATACACGATTTTTTTCAAGATACGTTAGAGCTAAAATTTTGGGCCAAGTTGAGCTTTTTTCTGCACAGAGAGAAGAAATGAATTGAAAGGACTCGAAAACGGTCGATTTTGTCACTGTGGTTTTCTGAACATTCATTTCAATTGGTTCGGCTTTTAAATGATGTGTGAGAAGAATGATGATTGATAGCATTGAGTTGGAAAAAGAATGAGATCAGGTTTTATCGAATGCAGACAATTAGAAATGAAAATTTCCAACGGCCGTGCATGGTCTTCCGGAACGCTCGCGATCGATGACTTTGCCGGTTTCATGATGTTTCTGTGCGTAATTTCTAATCACCTCAGGGCTGGGCACTTGTTCACCGGGAAACTGAGTCTCACCGATTCTGTTCTTACAAATGATAACACCATGAACACACGGCGCTCTGTGTCATAGCGCAAATCTCCCATTCTGCAAACCAACAAAAAAATTGAAAATTTTCTGTGAAAAACACGCATAAATAGTGGAGAAATGCGATGCCGATGGCACTTTTAACCAAGTTTACCGTGAGCCTTGAGTATGAATCCGGATTTAGTTCCGTTTTGTCAGATTGTCTCGAATTAGCTTCAAGGCCAACGACACTCGTCGGTGCAGCGCCCTGCCCAAGTTCGGCGGGTACTCGGTCGTTTCCGAAGTTTGACCGAAGATTGTCATGTCTTCTCGATTTGTGTTGAAATATCGAGTACAGGCCACTGATGGGTCGACCTGATGGGTTTCGCTTATAGGCCGTTTTTGAAGTTGAAGAAATGAAGTTATTCTGAATGATGAACCAAACTGGTTCTTCCATGATTGGTGTTGTAGCGTTATGTTGCCTTATTGCTTGTGTCAGTATAACAAAAGAACCGAAACTAAAAACTTATGAACGTACTATTTCCGGTTTGACAATGCACTGCTGCACAAACATGGGTGGTGTCCGTTGCGCATGGTAGCGAAATATCGGCAAATACAGCCACAGGAAATCTGACAGTACCGAGTCGGGCACCTTCGTCAATACATCTAGAGTGGCCGTGTCTCCGAATCGAGTCACCAATTGAGCAGGGAACATGAACTCCGACAAAATCAGTCCTCCGATCCATTGTGCTTCGATCTGGCTGTATGGAGTGTGAGCCGATTCATGTTGGCGTGCAATTTCGTGTTTGTCATATCAGTGTTAGGATGATGAACCAAAGCGGAACAAACAAAAGCCAAAGCCTGAATGCGCTGGTTCTTTACTCTAAACCTGAGCAATTCTGGAAGCGAGTCGTGCTTCAGTGGCACCACCAGCTCATCCACGTCTATGTGGGTGGTGTACTTGAATCGATGGACTGATCGCAATATGCAGTCGTGCACGGTGGCAATGTGAAGACAATCGGTGTGCGACACACAACTGTTATGGTCTGAAAAGCTGCCACAACTCCATATTTGGGATTGGAAGATGCGGAGAACAGCATGAAAGTGCTTTCCCAGTTAGTTTTACCCACCGGTGTCATTTCGCACAACAGGTATTACGGTGATGACTTTGTTTGCGTCATAGAAGTCCAGCACCGCCTGCGTTGCAGGGTCCTTCACCTCTTTCACGTACACGAACAAATGCTGTGCCCCAACCATGCGATAATGCTCGATGAATTGCAGCAATACCAGATAGTGCAAACTGTCGCCGTACAATGGTGCCATGCATACATTTAATGTTGGTGCAGTGGGAGCATCTGCAACGTACATACTGTATGCCGGTTGTGCATTTGCCTTTGTTGGCCAAGGTCCCTGTGATGATGGCAGTAGTTTTCGTTTATACGATCTGACTGAATAGTTTTCCCCCAATTGCGTCTGCTGTGTTGTTGAGCCAAGTTATAATAATTATGTATAGGCTGTTCTTAGGAAAAAACAACCGTCAGCGAAAACGGAGCTGCACTTTTAACACCACGTTTATACCGATCCTGTGGTCCATACCGATCGGGAGAACGGTGACTGGCATAAGACGAGCTTTTCCATCCTTGATCCATCCACTCTCCCCGATTGCCACGTATGGTGCGTAAACACCTTGACCACAGTAGATTAGGAAATTTATTTGCATTTTGATCGTATCTTCCTTGCCCATTTGAGTACCGTTATGACTGAAATAGTTTATGCAGTATTGCCCTATATGGAAATTGAAGAAAGTTAATATGGATAATATTGATAAAGTAAAGGAAGAAATAACTTCACAGTTCTAGAAGGAGACTAATTGTGTTTGCCAACGTAGCTATACCACCAAACCATAAGACGTTTGCGCCCTTTCTTCTAATCAGCACTCAAAATACCGTGTCGTGCGTGAAGTTGTCAAGACAAATGATATTGGTCGCACAATGACTTTATAAGAATTTGTCAAATTTTTTTCCTGAATCGTAAAGCGGGACAGTGACGGGGCAATGACGTTGCGTTGCATGATCGCACACAAAGTATGTAGTAAAGAGAATGTTTCAGACCTGCGGCAACGTGGTTGATCTGCTGGATTATTTTTAGCTGAAAATGTTTTGTGAGAATCACAAATAGCACAGTGGTTAAGAGTGACTGAACGTGAAAATCAGGATAGATTTGATGAATTCTTATATAGTCATTGTGCGACCAATACCAACTCGTAATAGCGACAGCAAATCTTTGTTCCAGTGTTCCATGAAAAGGTCACAGCGGTGATCCTCAAGTGTCGCGGATCGAAATACGCCCACATCGGGTTGATAGAATCAGTCCTGAGCAATAAGTAGTGATATGGCAGAACATTTCGCTCACACCAGGGTTGATACAAAAAAACAGAAGTTAACCTAAAAAAAATTTGAAAACCAGGTATGCTGTTTTTTAATTTAAAAAACGAGTCTTTTTCAGAAAAATAATTGTCTAATTCTTCCAAAAATGGCCTTTAGCGGTGTAAATTTTGAAACTTTTTGGATGTGCCAATTTTTTTTGAAATCGCTGGGTGTAACCGCCAAAATGACTCATACAGAAGTTGACCGACGTCAGTATTCTAAGCAGGGTTGGATTTAAAAAAAACGTAAAATTTTTTTTGTACCAAAAAATTTAAAAAAAAGTTGGCCACTTTTTTGTTTTTGAAATTTTAATAAGTAAGTCCACTTTTTTATTCTTTTTTCACTTTTTTTCGTTATTTTCTGACTTTTTTTAAGGTAAAAAGGCATGTTTTCATGCGTTTTGTTGCTCATGATTCAAAAAATTGCTTGCAGCTTACAGTATATTTCAGTTTGAAATGGTGTTGTGATGGACTCATACAGACATCCCATCAACCGCTGCGTGTATAATATAGGATATCCCACACCGTATACTTTACAGTTATTGAGCGTGTCGTAATCTATCGACAGACTCCACGTTGCTCGCCTGTTTGCACGGGTCGTGGATTAGTCATTTCTTGCTTTTGTGACACAAAATGAGTATGGTGTATGTCTTTATCTCTCTTCAAATTTATCCCCAAATTCACAAACAGAAGGTTGGTCTTCCTTTTGTCATATATATACCCACAGAGTTACCTTCGAGGTTCTCAAAGTCATGACCAAAGAGAGCAGGTGATCGCAGGTGATCGACGTAAACATGCAAGTCAGAGAAGAAGTTCTCTTTAGTGTCCCTCAAAACATACCTAACTAACATGATTTCAGAAATTTCATTTTTCAAGAAGCAAATTTTTTGGGGGTCCGGAATAAAAAAAAGTGATTTTAAAAAAAAACTTTAAAAAGTTTTTTTAGTTCGATATAAAAAATTTTTTTTAATCCAACCCTGATTCTGAGAGCCTTGGCCGCACTAGATCCTTCAGGAAAGGGTTCGCCAAATTTCTGACCCCCGTTGTTTTTTTGTGATTGATGGATTAGGCTAACGTTGAATGACAAAACACTCACACGCGACAACTGACGCAATCCATATGAAAAAAACGAAAAATTCAGCGAAAAGATTTTTTCATCGACATTTTTTCAACGAAATCGAAGATTGTTGTGTTTTTTCAAAAGCCCAACCCTGGAACACATCGTTGTTGCAAATAAAATTGGTATGACGTGCCAAGTATTCCGCGACTTTTCAGGCCCGGAAGTTCAGGCCCGACCTTTTCAGGCCCGGCCAATTCAGGGCCAGCATATTGGACCATTTATAGGCTTTGGCTTAGGCTCCAGCCGGGCCTGAATGGCCGCGACTGAACATGTGCCCCGCGGGACTGAACCGTCGCACAATACGTGACAAGGAAGTTATGTCAAAACACTTAACCTGATGCCTCCAAATTCGTGCTTTACCGGTGTTTGTGGTTGCTTGTGCCCTGATTTATCATACGTGTAGTGCGGCGGTTCTTTGACCACCGGCGGTGACCACAAATTATCAAGAATATCGATGGTGCCCAACTGGTCCTGCATGTTCTTGACATTCATGCGCGTGCCATGGCTGGGTGTCAAGAACTGCTTCAAAAGTAGAATGGTTGTGACCGACAAAAGGATGAAAACAAAGGAGCGCCTTGAGCAGATCATGTCGTTGACTTGACGTAATGCACATGTGATGACGACTGATGAACTGTAGGCATAACCAGTCTGAAATAAACGTTCTGTCTGGTTTTCATTGAATGCGCAAAACACAACACATCATACGTTGGCATCAGATGGCATCAGAATTAGGCGAAAAAAGCTGAGATTAAAAGTTCTGAAAAAACTTAAAAAGAATTATTATGGGGGACAAAACTCTCCAAAATGTCCGAAAATGGCCTCCTTGGGGGTTAATTTTTGCCATTTTTTCAAGGGTCGAAAAATATTCTCCACGAAATCAGTTTTGAGGCATGCATTTGGAACCTAAGATGCCCCAAATAATGTCATTAAACGTTCCGGTGATACATGAGACACAATGTGCAAGTACCTACCTGGTATGGTATAGTCCAACCACGAGCTCATGAGACGACTTTTTAACGCTTGCTGGCCAGATTCAAAAATGCTCCGGTCACACGTGTTTCGCAAACAAAAGAAAGAGATTGGGCCGAGAGAACTGATGACAAGTTCTAGCTGGCTGACCTTAATTTGTTGCGTGGTTAGGGCGCGCCCATGTAGGCCAGAGCCGGGGCCATGAAAAATTATCTATCTGTCCCGGCCCCGGCCCCTGCCCTGGCCTACATGGGCGCACCGACAGGGCCGGGGCCGATGCGAAACATTTTTCTGACCAGGCCACATTACAGCTACAGGGTTGTGAGTGAATAATTCAACGTTGTTTTCGTATATGCAGCTGTGCGTGTGTGTTCGCGTTGGGTGTGCTGTTACCTGATTTATCAAGGGCATGGATATTTTGTGCTTTTTTCTTTAGATTATACAAATGTGTAAATTGCAAATTCAGGCTGCAGTTTGAAATATTGGTTGACAAGCACGGAACTTCTACCAGCAATTACATATATATATATATATATATATATATATATATATGTATATATATATGTATATGTATATATATATATATATATATATATGTATATATATATGTATATGTATATATATATATATATATGTATATATATATATAGGGTTACTCGAAAATCGCGTAGCCATACAGTTCACTACGGTTGCTCAAACAATTTGTGTCCCCTGGTGACGTTTCATCCGCCAATATTCAAGAATAAAGCGTTTTAAATTAATTTGATCGAACAAATTCCTATAATCTAAAGAAAAAAACACAAAATAGCCATGTCCTTGATAAATCAGGTAATAGCACACCCAACGCGAACACACACGCACAGCTGCATATACGAAAACAACGTTGAATTATTCACAACCCTGTAGTTGTAATGTGACCTGGTCAGAAAAATGTTTCGCATCGGCCCCGGCCCTGTCGGTGCGCCCATGTAGGCCAGGGCCGGGCCCGATTATTTTTCATGGCCCCGGCCCTGCCCTACATGGGTGCGCCCTAACGCGAACAGCAACGTTATTCAACACACAAATGTTTCGGTATTCAAAAGGGAATTTACGCACCGAGGCGAAGAGAGCCCATCTGAAAACGCCTTTACGGGCGGGCTTAGGTTGAATCCGGAAATCGGAATCCGGAAATATTTCCGGAAAACGCATTATTTTGCATGTAAATTCTTGCGTTTTCCGGAAATATTTCCGGAGCCCAGAAAGGTTTTGTATTTTTGCGTGCAAATTATTTCCGAGTTCCGGATTCCGGATTTAACCTAAGTTCGCCCTACTTGGTTGATGTTCAGCAGACTCTCTCAGGGCGTACCTTCATGTCAGTGACCCTGTAAATTAGCATGAGCAGACTCACACGGGCTGTGAGAGAAACTGCACGTATTATGCGCTGGCGATTCTTCGTCATCGTTCCCTTTGTAACGGTATTTTTCACTTTTTGAAATTGAACCTGGTGGGTATGATGGTGTCGTGATTAAATTATTGACGAACCATTTTTTTTTGACCATACCACACAAAGCGACGTTCATCTCAGCGTTTTCTTTCTGCCGTCAAAACAGAACAGCGTCAAAATACTTAGTTTACTTTTATGAACGATAATAGATCAAACCTTTTCTTTGATAATATGTCTGAACAATCACCTTGGCATTTTCGGATTGGGATCGGCGACCTACCGTAACCAAAAAAACGAACATCTCTAGCAACCAGCACTACTCATGTGCCCAATCTGAAAGAACGTTCTTTGCGTTATGAACGCGTAACGACACAACAGACAATTCAATTACTGACGATGTTTTGTGGTGTTCGTCAATAATTGAACTATGAAAATATATTGCATCGTTGTGCGTTCATAACAGAAAGAAACCTGTTCAAATTGTCACATGCACGCGGTGAGTATAAATTAGGAGCGTTCGGTGACAAAACCGCAAATCATGGCTCGCAAAACTGAAACAAAGTCTGCATGTGTGCAATATTGAAACTCTTTCCTTCTGTCATGAACGCACAACGACATAATTGTTTCATGATTCAATTATTGACGAACACCACAAAACATTTTTCTTTGTTTGTAGCACAAAAAACCGACCAAAAGGTTTTTAAAAGGTTTTTTCTTCTGCTGTCAACGAACAGCGAGAAAATACTTAGGTTACTTATATACGATAGTCGATCGAATTACATTGATAATATTTCTGAACAGAACACTCACATGTAAACCAGTGGTTAATAAAAAAAATTTTTTATTCAAACCCCATTTTTTTTTTTTAAAAATTTTTTTTTAATTTAAAAAAAATTTTTTTTATTCCAGCCAAAAACTGCCAGAAACGAAAAAAAATGAGCGCTAAAACAAAAAATAGTGGCATTTTTCTTCCATAACGTGTGGTAAGTGCATATAAAGCACTCACGACACGAAAACAATACTAAACAATGGTCAATGAGTACCAACAGTAGTCAGGTACACACCCGTACACTTCCTCCACGTGGTGTGGGTGCCTTGGTGTGGCTTTGTGACACTTAAGACGGTAAATTTGGGTGAAACTATTGCCTCTTGGTACACGACCAATGCAAATATGTGACAAACAGTGTAAATATAGAGTGAATATCACACCGAATCACTGCTTTCGGGTCTGTTGCATGGATAAATGCATGCCCACCCAGTCACATGTACATGTGTAATCATATGAGAGGCCATGTGAGTGTGTGCACTATGTCTAGATGCCACAAAACAACGATTATGGCACCCAATACACCCATGGTAGGGTCGGGTGATGTTAACAGTAGCAATTTTTATGCAAAAAATAGCACTTTTAGAGCAAAAAAATAGAGAAATTTTCGAATTTTGAAATAATAAAAAAAAAATTTTTTTTTAACTTTTGGAACGAATTTTTTTTTAAAAAAAAAATTTTTTTTAATAAAAAAAAAATTTTTTTTTTAAAAACCACTGATGTAAACTACATCAACATGAGCTCGATTTCGAAGGTGGTGTGTATTCAAGACGAATACAAAGAGAAAGTCTTCATTCTCCATTATTTTGTATTCTTCAACGTGTAACATTTCCTAAATCAGCATCCACGTATGAATGTTTCACTACTTAATTTCATTTTTCATTTCATGTTTCACTATCAGCCAGCTCCGAAATCGAGCTCGAGTTGGTGTGGTTTGGCATTACATTGGAATTTTCGATTGTAACCATGTGCAGGATGACCCAAACTGTGCGGAAAACCGTTTTGTGAGGCTGGTTCTCAGCAGTGGTGACATGTGGGGATCACTGTCGTATTGAATTCGAAAGCATTGACGAACTAGCTTTTGTGCTAAGACCTTTTGACCTTTTGACTCCCAAAACATTTATGTGTTGAACGACGTTGCTGTTCGCGCAAGCACGCGACAAATTGAGGTCAGCCAGCTGGAACTTGTCATCATGTCTCTCGGCCCAATCTCTTTCTTTTGTTTGCGAAAACACGTGTAACCGGCGCATTTTTTAGTCTGGCCAAGCAAGCTTTAAAAAGAATCGTCTCATGAGCACGTGGCTGGACTATACTGCCACTGCGCTATGCGCCGTGCAGACCCAGGTGGCCTTGCGTTCGGTTGTAAACATGATGATATTGTCAGCAGCCGTTGCCAAATGATCTTCCGAGCAAGTTCACTCATTTCGCATTGATCTCAAATATAGCAATGTCTTGTTCACTTCAAGTATAAGGGGAAATCCCCTCATTGTTGCTCCACAAACAGAAAATTTTTGCCGAATAAAGTGAAGTGAATGTCTTTCAAAATTCCAGTGTTCTTGTGGAAACCATAGTCACAATTATCATTCTCAGTTTTGGCTGCTTTCTGCTGAGGTAAAAAAACAATGAAAGAGAAAATGTTGGTTTAGGCTATTTTTCGGTTTTCAGCTACTTCGGCAAGTGGCATATACTAAATTTTTTTGGTCAAAAGATGTCAACCCCCAAATTGCTTTGTTTTTCCTTAGATCTGATGTTTCAAGCTCTACTTTCATTTGTTTTTGTACTGATAGCGACGTTTTTTTGCCCAACCCTGGTCCCGCAGTCCGCATCAGCCTGGCCGAGCCCCCAGACAGCACACTTCATGTTTCGTGTTTGGCACATGTCTGCACCTGTATGGCACCTGTACAGACAAACAAAGGAAAAATTTCGGTTTCTTTCGTCTAATTATTGGGTGTCTGTTGAATGTGTCAATAACAATTAGAGATAACTACAGCAGGGTGACACAACAAGTACCGAAACCCTTTTGTGAGGCTAGATATCAGCCGTACGTGGTATGCGGAGAGATTTCTGGCATTGCGTTCGAAAGAATAGGAGAGGCGACTTAGTTTTTTTGTGCTAAAATTTAGTGTGGTCAGGTCTTTTGACGAATGAGCTAAACAGTCGTGTAAGGGACCTTTGTTCGCTCGATGTTTCCACACGATTTTGCAAGCAGGCTACTTGGGCGCCACATCAGCTTCACGCTCCGTAACTTATTCACCAACGCACAAAGTAGACCAAATCTTAGCACAAAAGCTGATTCGTCAATGCTTTCGAATTCAATACGACAGTGATCCCCACATGTCACCACTGCTGAGAACCAGCCTCACAAAACGGTTTTCCGCACAGTTTGGGTCATCCTGCACATGGTTACAATCGAAAATTCCAATGTAATGCCAAACCACACCAACTCGAGCTCGATTTCGGAGCTGGCTGATAGTGAAACATGAAACGAAAAATGAAATTAAGTAGTGAAACATTCATACGTGGATGCTGATTTAGGAAATGTTACACGCTGAAGAATACAAAATGGAGAATGAAGACTTTCTCTTTGTATTCGTCTTGAATACATACCACCTTCGAAATCGAGCTCATGTTGATGTAGTTTACATGTGAGTGTTCTGTTCAGAAATATTATCAATGTAATTCGATCGACTATCGTATATAAGTAACCTAAGTATTTTCTCGCTGTTCGTTGACAGCAGAAGAAAAAACCTTTTAAAAACCTTTTGGTCGGTTTTTTGTGCTATAAACAAAGAAAAATGTTTTGTGGTGTTCGTCAATAATTGAATCATGAAACAATTATGTCGTTGTGCGTTCATGACAGAAGGAAAGAGTTTCAATATTGCACACATGCAGACTTTGTTTCAGTTTTGCGAGCCATGATTTGCGGAATTGTCACCGAACGCTCCTAATTTATACTCACCGCGTGCATGTGACAATTTGAACAGGTTTCTTTCTGTTATGGACGCACAACGATGCAATATATTTGCATAGTTCAATTATTGACGAACACCACAAAACATCGTCAGTAATTGAATTGTCTGTTGTGTCGTTACGCGTTCATAACGCAAAGAACGTTCTTTCAGATTGGGCACATGAGTAGTGCTGGTTGCTAGAGATGTTCGTTTTTTTTGGTTACGGTAGGTCGCCGATCCCAATCCGAAAATGCCAAGGTGATTGTTCAGACATATTATCAAAGAAAAGGTTTGATCTATTATCGTTCATAAAAGTAAACTAAGTATTTTGACGCTGTTCTGTTTTGACGGCAGAAAGAAAACGCTGAGATGAACGTCGCTTTGTGTGGTATGGTCAAAACAAAACTGGTTCGTCAATAATTTAATCACGACACCATCATGCCCACCAGGTTCAATTTCGAAAAAGTGAAAAATACCGTTACAAAGGGAACGATGACGAAGAATCGCCAGCGCATAATACGTGCAGTTTCTCTCACAGCCCTTGTGAGTCTGCTCATGCTAACTTACAGGGTCACTGACATGAAGGTACGCCCTGAGAGAGTCTGCTGAACATCAACCAAGTAAAGGCGTTTTCAGATGGGCGACAGACAAGGACCAACCACGCAAATCAAGTGGCTAAATTACAAGGAGGCTTCGTCGGTGCTACACAAGTCTCAAGCGTCTGGAACTACAGGAGCTCCCATCCGTCCGTTACGGATCATTCTATCCATGTTTAAGGGGTGTACGCCATATATACGCGACTGTATCAATGGAACGTTACGTAACTGGGCTTGGTCCAAAACATGTACGGCCAAGAATAATGTTTCCAGTATCAGCTCCTTGTCAGAGCCAGGAAACCCGAAAGGTAAAAAATTCTGATCCACCTCCGCACATTGACATTAACAAAATATTTCTGCGTTTTACATGTCATGAACGCACACATTGGTCACAAATACTTCCTAAACGGCTGGACTTTGATATCGAACCGTATTCATGTCGTGGCCACTACCACAGCTCGTGCTATTATAGTGATTGCACACAATTTCCTCAAAAAAAATTTTTCCTGATATTTTTCAGCCAGAGCACCACAGTGGATTGCCGCCAAAACTGCTTAAAAGCTCTGTTTTCTGCCCATATTTTGGCCTTGGTTTCAATTTTTCATTGCAAACCATGCTGGAGAAAGCTTGACTTGACGGTGGTCAGTCCCTATTTTTCTAGTGTTTCACCGCCGATGTGATCATTCTTTTGCATTACTGCGTCGTAACAGGGTGTGGTAATGAGGCATGCGTGGCTTTGGATAGTATAAATGTGTTAGTTATTAATACTCCACATATCAATTTCCAATCACATACTGGCTTGTAGTGATGCGCTATACATCATATGTTCGTGAAATTTTAAAAATCCAGCGAATATTTACTGTGGAGGTATTTTTTGAGCCCGCCTTTAGTAAGTAGAGAGCTCTCTATGGGTGGAATTTTCGAAACGGTGTAAATGTCAGTTGGGCGTAAAGGTCGGTGTAAAGTTCGATCGAAAGCTCGGTCGGCGTAGCTCGGTGTAAACGTGAAACATTGCCTGTTATTACCGTGGAATGTTTCAAGTTTACACCGATGTCTATCACACTGAGCTGTCGACCGAGCTTTCCACCGACCTTTACATCCAACTGACCTTTACACCGTTTCGAAAATATCACCCTATGAGATATTTTTAGCCCACCAGCTGTGCTGTCTAGAAAGACGATACATTATTGCTAAAATGGCTTTAGACCTAGCATTCATAATCGCAATTGTGCGCTCAAAAAAGTCCGAAGCTGAAAACAGAGCTTTTAGCAACCCAGGCGGCGGTCCTCTGAGGTGCGTTCCGTGCCTGAAAAGTAGGGAAAATGTCGGGTCAAAAAAATTTACCTTTCAAGCTCTAGGGCTCAGACAAGGAGTTGATATTCGAAAAAAACGCTGTTGGCTATGAGTGTTTTGGACCAAACCAATTTAGCACGCCAATTTTAATTGATACCTTTTAAAGGGCTCGGGACATAACCGAAGGAAGGGTAGCAGGACATATTGTTACACACCGTTGGAAAGCATTCCGACAGCCTATGTCACGCACAAATTTTAAGCCCCTTGGAGATTCGCTATCTCTTGGTAGAGCGACTTTTCGTTCCAGAAAAAAGTGAATTTTTGCACAAATTGGAACGACCGGTGCAGAAACTCCAAATGAGTTGAAGGTCAAGTAACACATGGATAGGATTACAACAGCTTCTGAATAGCTTACCATCACAACTTCAGTCGCGCAAAGCATTGCTTCACACGGTGAGGGTGCGAAACGTTCCAAAAACCGGCCTTATTTTTCGAGAACACAAGTTTGTCCCTAAATTTTGAGGCCATGCTTAGCGTTGCGGAAATAAGAATGCAATGGGGAAATAGAGCATCGTCGAAAGTACCAGAAAATAAGGTTTTTAAATTTTTTAACTCATGGCTGGCTCCGTGACAGGCCTAAAAATCCATTAAATTGCCGCTAAATTAGGTGGTTACATTCATCGCCAGAATTGTGACACATAAAGGCCACAGATTGTATCGGATTCGAAACAAAAAAATGAGAGAAACGTCTGTTTTAACAACCTATCAAGGTCCGAAGACCCCAAGGTCTACAGATCTCTCGGGGCAGCCATACTAACCTGAATATGATATTCAGCTATAAAGGCTTATTGTTAACAGCTATCGTAAATGTGATAACACCAAACAATGTATCTCAGGAGTAGCTTTCGAATGATATATAACAAGCCCCAATAAATTCTTACGCTTAATGGCAGAGGTTAAAAAATTGCTTTTTTGACGATTCTGGAATGAACCGTCACGTCACCGTGTGCGATTTCGGAATTTTGACCGTTTCTTGTCCATAACAATAGATAGTATGGGCATGTCATACATCGTTCGATAGCTAATTCAGAGCTACATCGTTTGATGCTATTAAATATGCAATAGTTCTTAACAGCAACGACTTATAGCCAAATATCTTATGCAGGCTGGCATGGCTGCAGCAGCCGGACCATGGGGTTTGAAGTCTTGAAACTCGTCTAGATTGTTGGACTGTGCGTTTGTCTGACTTTCTCGTTTCCAATGCAATGCAATACGTGGCTTATTTACATCACATTTCCGTCAATGAATGCAACTATGCAGTTTAGTGGCAATTTTTAGGTCTTTTTCGGCCTGTCACGCCGCTATCTAAGTGTTTTAAAATTTAAAGACCCTATTTTCTGGTACTTTCGAAAATGCTCTATTTTTCTATTGCATTTTCATTTCTGCAACACAAAGCGCGGCCTCAAAATTTAGAGACAAACTTGTGTTTTCGAAAAATGTGGCCGATTTTTGGAACATTTCGCACCCTCACCGAGTGAAGCAATGCTTTGAGCGACTGAAGTTCTCATGATAAGTTATCCAGAAGCCGTTGTAATTCTATGCACGTGTTACTTGACTTTCAACTCATTTGTAGTTTCTGCACCGGTCGTTTCAAGTTGTGAAAAAATTCACTTTTTTCTGGAATGAAAAGTCGCTCCACCAAGAGATAGCGAATCTCTAAGGAGCCTAACATTTGTGCGTGACATATGCTATCACAGTGCTTTCCAACGATGTATAACACTGCGCTCTGCTGCCCTTCCTTCGGTTGTGTCCCGAGCCCATTAAAGTGGCGCATTATAGCGGACACCCTTTATCTCAGCTTTCTGACTGTGGGGAACCAATTATCTCCTGTTGCAGCCTATCTTAGCTGTGAGCACTGCCAAGTTTGGGAAAATGACCTGGCCAGCAACAGCTGGTCGCACGAAGAGTTAATTCGGAAGATGTATGTCGATATGGTGAAGATGACCGTAACTGGATACGCCGTTGAGACCGCTGCTGTGACAATAGGTTTGATTGATGGAGTGTGTCCTCAGGTTCAAGTCCCTTGTGAAAGCAGCAGGTAATGCAGGTAGAACCCAGCAAGTTCTTCCATTCAACGAGAGTGCCCGGTTTGTTGGACAAGATTGGCCTGCTTTTGGATATGCCATGACAGGTTAGCAATTGAAGCATTTGTTGGCTCGCAAACAGCACATCATCATGGTACGTTCAGGTATGAAGAGAGTCAACCATCTGGAATGGATGATGGAAACAGTCATCCGTGAAAAGGTGGACGGCGACTTCATAGAATGTGGCGTGTGGCGCGGAGGTACCCAAGCAGATGTTGCACAACACACAACAACTCTTCGTTTCAAGGCCATTTTTCATAAGGAACATCAATGGTGGCACGAGCCGTAATTGTATCACTGAAATCTGACAAGAAAGTCTTTCTGGCTGACTCGTTCCAAGGCCTGCCCAAAGCATCGCTTGTTATTGATGTTGACAGTTACAGGTAACTTTTCAAATGCAATGCTTTCTTGTGATGTGCACCGAGAGCACCTCTCGACTCTCTGTTTTCATGTTTGCAGCACCTACAGCTACTTGCGAGTGTCCCTGGACCAAGTCAAACACAACTTTAAACGTTTTCACCTGCTCGATGAGGAAAAGGTTTCAATAATCTGACCGTTTTTATGTACATACACCCATTTTTGTTGATGACCATATGTGCTACAGGTAATCTTTCTCCACGGTTTCTTCTCCAAGACCATGCCAGAGGCTCGTCAACAAATTCACAAGCTTTCAGGTGAGCCGAAATAAGTCTATACATATATTTGAGTCTGCTTTCGTATACATCAATATACGTGTTGCACAACCTTTCAGTCATTCACTAGCGCCTAACCAGCCATGTGTACTTGTACACGCAAGCGCAGGCTGATACTGACTTTCACATTAATCGTGTTGTCGTCGAAGATAATTAATTCTAGCAGCGTTTCGAACTGCTCAATTTGTATAGCAAACTGTGCTGTATAGTTCTGCGTCTCGACGGCGACATGTACGAGTCGTGCTTCGATGTGATCAACAACCTCTACGATCGATTATCCGTCAACGGATTTGTGGTTGTCGATGATTGGAGTGGATTTGAATGCAAACAGGCGATTGAGGTGGGTTACGCAACTACTCAGTACAGCAACCATTGTAACAATACCCATTTCGTTTAGGAATTCCGTGAAAATGTCGGGATAACAGACACCATCAAACCGATAGATCATTTGAGCGTATGGTGGCTCAAGACAACTGATCACAAATATGATTCACAAGCACTTTACAAAAAACTGGTTATTCCGAAGAAAAAGATTACAGCCACAGCCACAGTGGGCGTCGATCCATAGCCCAAAAAATGATGCATGCATTTATCACTTCACTTTTATTTCCATTCCACAAACATCTTCTCTCTTTGATGTAACCAAGGATGATCTGATGCTTCAAACGTTTATGTATATGCATGTCGGTATGTTTCTCTATTTTACACAGACAGAACTAAGGTGCATCTTGTACGCATGTATCTGGTAAAGACCCAAAATGTACTTGATTCTCAGTTTAAAAAGATGACTGGAGAGCACAAGACACATTGCATGTTGTTATGACTACGTCGCTAGTAATCGGAGTTGTGTAAGACTGCCTGACCAGATCGTTCTACGGGCAGGTAGTAACTCGCATGCAAAATATTTTTTGAAAGTTCCCTGTCTAGGTCGAGGCCCAGAGAAGGGATTTTGGCCTGACGCGATGATCGACCCAAGGCTAAAACTTTTGAAACTTACATAACTATTGATAGAATTCGAATTTAAACGCAATTTTTGTGGGACCTGGTAGACAATCGTCACGGTAAGCCATTTTAATTAAAAAGACTCATAATCAACACAGGGTGACCCGAAATACGCAACAACATTTCCCCAAAAAACTTGACCTCCTGGCCAACTTTAGCTTGCGGCAAAATATGACATTGGACATATGCCGTCTTCAATTCGCTGGTCAACGAACTGTGTGGAGTGCGTTCAGCTCTGTTGAGCACGGAATTCAAATGGACTGGCTCAACGCTGATCGATATCGTCGTTTCTGATTCTCTTGTAAATAGTAAATTCTACCTCTCTCTTAAATCAGTTATCGTTTGGAGTTTCGCCGAGTTGACGTTTTGAGTTTTGTTTGGAGTAGCGAAATACTTTACTTGCCGTTTATTTCTATCCTTTATTCTGTATTTCCGTTTATCGTCATTCTAACATAAATCGTGCTGTTGAAGTCGACTTCGGGTTGCTTTCCGTGCAAAAAGTGTGGTAACGAAAAAGTCAGCTAGATTGCTGGGCTTGCCTTTATTGGTTTATTATTGGTTTGTGGAAAAAAGGGAGCACTTTCTATTTTATACAAATCGTAAGTTCTTACAAAAAAAACGAAGGTGACATGCATAATGTGCAAACAGTCAGGGCACGAGGCCAAAACCTGCTCGCTGTTGGCCAGTATCAGAGACAAACACGGCCAAAATGTGCCCCCAGAACAAAATCGCTTTCCCGGGGCCCCGGCCGAGGAAAACGGTCGGGATGCATTTGCCAGGGCTGGGGCGGTCATGACACACACACACACACACACACACACACACACACACACACACACACACACACACACACACACACACACACACACACACACACACACACACACACACACACACACACACACACACACACACACACACACACACACACACACACACACACACACACACACACACACACACACACACACACACACACACCCTGCCAGAAATTGTTGTGCCCCGGCGGAGTACCAGACGAAACAGCCGGTTGTCAGAAAATGACCAATTTATCGCCAACGCTGCGGAATACAACCGAAAAGCCAGGCTTGCACTGGACTTGCTTGGCATTGACGTGAACGACAGGCCGGGTGCGGGGCCCAGTTTGACGTCAACCCCCAACCCCCTACAGCAAGCACCAGGCCGGCGACCCCCTAGAAAAACCAGGAAGTGGTTCCCGGAAAATGAATCCAAAATTTCGATCCGCAACAACAAAATTTCATTGCTGAAAATCAAAATCAAAATGCACCAAATTTGATTGTCACGCCGAGCAAGTGGCATCTGGGGGTGATGCCACGCCGCAGTCAACACCGTGTGAGTTTGAACGTGCTCCGGGTCGTGGTGCGGTGTTGTTACCTGAATCTTTGTCCCCAACCGATCTGATCGGGGACAACCAACCGCAGCAATAATTCCGACCAACAACGTTTGTACATAGTGTATATATGTACGTTACTGTGGTCATCTTGGTTGGATGAACCAGTTTTTTTGTTATTTTGTTCCGTTTCAAACGCCGTTGTTGGATTGGATGCTGTGTGCATCTGTTGCGCTAAAGCGTTGAGATGAGTGAAGCACTTAAGACTGGACGTGAGAATCAACTGACGGCTTGAAAGTGCAATCCGAAGTCAGGTCTCCGCATGGACATGGTGCGAGGTTGACTCGACCGTCAGATAGGCAAAGCGATTAGTGTCTCGCCTCCGCATGAGTGAGACGTGCCAATCCGTGCGATCGGGAGGCGCGTGGACTTCGGTCCAGGGCCGGCTTGCGCGTTGAGACGGTTGCTTCGACGTGGCTCTGGTCGGTCCGGGCTCGTTGCTGACTACCTGGCGAGTGGCAGAAGGTTGCGTGCCCAAGTTTTGGGCATCAGCCGTTTTGCCTTTTGCTTGGAAGGCTGAGTTTTTGTGATCTCCTGCGTCGACGAGCTCCCTGGGGCGCACAACATCACAAAAACTCAGCCTTCCAAGCGAAAGGCAAAACGGCTAATGCCCAAAGGTGCCTCAGGCGCTGGTCTATCTAAAGCACTAAAAACATCGCTCACCAGTCAGCAATTTTTCGCAAGGGACCACTTTCAAAAACACGCCCCATATAAAATTGTGCCTTGTTACATGCATGGGCCAGCCTGCTTGCGCACGCTTGCAAACGTCGCCTGTGTAATAACATGCGTGTTGAAAGAAGAATTTGGACACCCTTTTTATAGAGGCTAGTAGATAATTGCTGTGGTAAACTATAGTCACCCCTAAAAATTTATTATCATGATAGGGTGACCAAAATAATCAGCAACATTTCTTGAAGAAGTAGGTTTTAGAGCCAATTTTAACTTGCGGCAAAACTTAGCCTTCCAAGCGATTGACAAAAACTGGTGCTCGAAATGCCCCAAGCGCTTGTCTTTCTGAAACAAAGAAAACCGCGCTCACAAGGCCTTGCCTTTTTTCAAAACATACCCCATACAAAATATGCAGACAGTTGCGTGCATAAGGGAGTCTGGTAGCGCGCGTTTGCAAGCGTTGCGTGTATATATTGGTCGCACAATGACTTTATAAGAACTGGTCAATTTTTTTCCTGAATCGTGAAGCGGGAAAGTGACGGGGCAGTGACGTTGCATTGCGCGATCACACACAAAGAATGCAGTCAATAAAATGTTTCAGACCCGCAGCAACGTGGGTGCTCTGCTGGATTATTTTCAGACGAAAATGTTTTGTGTGAATCACAAATAGCACAGTGGTTAAGAGTGACTGAACGTGAAAATAGGCGTAAGCGTGTGTTTCAACTATTTTAGTCACAATAAGCGTAAAAAAACACCCATAGGCACCACTGCAGTGTCTGTGCTAACATCACTACGTGTCAAAAATGCCTTTCTTGGGCTTCCCCTATCCTCATACGCTGCGGTTCTTTATCGTTTTTTTTCGGTTTTTTCACGACCGGTTAAATATAAAAAACCGGTTTTTCCGCCAGTATAACTGTATATACTGACAACTTGGGCTTCTGGTAGTGAACATAACCCTCAACTTGGATTGCTAAAATGGCAATCCTTGCACCCAACGACAAGGTCTCATTATGGTAACATAAAACAGGTAAAATTTTACAGATAATAATGCACACGGTGAACAATTCACTAAAACAAAAACTCAACAGACGCCGTCTGTGAGTAAGTGCTACTTTTCAGGTTGTTCACATTTTCCACGTACAGTATAGCCCAGTCACGAGCGCGCTTTTCTTTGTTTCAGAAAGACAAGCGCTTGGGGCACTTTCGAGCACTACACTAGCCATTTGTGAATCGCTTGTCAATCACTAGGCTAAGTTTTGCCGCAAGTTAAAACTGGCACTAAAACCTACTTCTTCAAGAAATGTTGCTGAATATTTTGGATCACCCTATCATGATAATAAATTTTTTCGGATGACAATGGCTTACCACAGCTATTATCTATTATAAGCCTCTATAAAAAGGGTGTCCAAATTCGTGTTCCAACACGCATGTTATCACACAGGCGGCGACGTTTGAAAGCGCACGCAACAGGGTTGGAAAAAAAATTTTTTTAAACAAGTTTTTTTTTAAATTTTTAAAACAAAAATTTTTTTTAAAAAGTCTCTAAAAAAATCTCTAGTTTAAAAAAAAATTTTTCAGAAACCTTTTGTTAAAAAAATTTTTTTTGAAAAAAATTTTTTTGCCCAGCCCTGGCACGCAAGCAGGCTGGCCTATGCATGTAACAAGGCACAATGGGCGGGTGTGTTTTTGAAAGTGGTCACTCGCAAAAAAATTGCTGACTCGTGAGCGAGTTTTTTGTGTTGACTAGCGCCTGAGGCACTTTCGGGCATTAGCGGCTTTGCCTTTTGCGCAAGTTTTGAGTTTTGCCGCAAGCTAAAGTTGGCCAGGAGGTCCAGTTTTTTTTGGGGAAATGTTGTTGCGTATTTCGAGTCACCCTGTGTTGATTACGAGTTTTTTTGATTGAAATGGCTTACCGTGACGATTGTCTACCAGGCACCACAAAAACTGCGTTTAAATTCAAATTCGATCAATAGTTATGCAAGTTTCAAATTTTTTAGCGTTTGGTCCATTATCGCGTCAGGCCAAAATTTCTTGTCTAGGCCATATCTCGACTTAGGCAGGGAACTTTCAAAAAATATTTTGTATGCAAGTTATTACCTACCCATAAAACGATTTTATGACAAAAACTCAAAATCGATAAAATTTGGCCCGGACTGTGTGAAAAGCGTTCGATTTCCTCAGGCAAAGTGTCGTAAAAAAGTTCTTAATTGAAAAAAATCTAAAAAAATTGAACCTCGGATTCTTCTATTTCTAATAAGAAATGTGCAGAAACTTGGGCTGAAATACCCAAAAATGGCCCGGTAAAAGTTTGGCACTTTTCGTCTGTGGACGAGACAACTTTTCCTTTTTCCTTCTTGTGATGGGACACACATAAGTACCAGTATGCTACTACACATTTACATACAGTATATGTACATATATGTAGGTCTGATGCAAAATTGGAGCGTGCAAAATCGATCAGACACGCGCAAGATCTGTGCTGTAACCTAAGTACGTATATTTTGCTTGTCGATTGTAACTCATGCGGCAGTCGATGCATTAAAATCTGTTGTATGTCATGCTGCAATGCATCACAGTAACATCATTAGTCAACATCAACTTCAAACTTGTCTGAGAGCGCAGAATCTGCGCAATATTACCCATCCCACAACAAAAGTTTGGTCTCAGAGGCGAACATATTTTCTATTTTTAAAAATATGTTGGATCGATTTCATTTCTGCTGAATGTTATTTGCAACCCTTTTTCTGATAGAAATTTTTTGTCAAGATAAAATCAGAAATTTTTTAAAAAAAGCTCGTTCATTAGAATTTTTTCAGACCTGCTAGTAATCACGATGTGTTGGGTTTTAGGTTGACGTGGTGATGAAAAGCAAAATTCAGTTTGTGGTTTGAGTGTTCAAATATAACTGAAGAAAATCTATGATCGACGCCGGGGTGTGTGGTTTGTTTTAATTAAGAAACAATGTGTTGTGTCTTTTGGCAATCGTCAATAAATAAGTTAAGTATTGTGTCACTGTTCATTTACATGTAAAGCTCTTCATATTTCATGCTGGGCACATTTCTGCACGCGTGTGGCTGTGGCCGATTGCGGACAACAGAAAAGTTTCTCTGTCGCTGCCGTTAATAAATTATTGTCTCGCTGTTGAGTGTTCAATTACAATTAAGAAAAACTACATGGTCACAACCGAAAATTACTACCTAGCTTAAGTGTTCAAAAAATATTATCAAAGAAATAATTCGATCGGCTATCGCTCATAAGTAAACTAAGTGTGTATTTTGTAGCTGTTCGTTGACAACAGAACGAAAATCTTTAAAAAAGTTGGAGTAAACGTCGGTTTGTGCTATAATTAAAGAAAAATATTTTGGGGTGTTCGTCAATAATTGAATTATGGCACTATTGTGCCGTTGTGCGTTCACAACCGAAAGAAAGCTTTTCAATATTAGGCACATGTACACGTTGTTTCAGTCTTGTGAGTTCTTCTTTGCATTTTAGTCACCGCACGCGCCTAATTCATATACTGGCCCTGCGCATGTGACAATTTCAACAGCTTTTCATCTCTTATGACGCACAAAGGCACAATAGTTACATAATTCAATTATTGACGAACACCGCAAAACTTCGTCAACAATTGAAACAACTTGCGTTGTTTACGTTCATAACGGAATGAACGCTCTTCATATTGGGCACATATGTACTGGGGGACCAAAACGTCCCCTTTTTGGGTTACGGTAGGTAGATCGCCGCAAGCTTAAACTCGAGAGTGCTTGTCCCAAAGTCAAAGCGAGGTAAGCAGCAATTTGTAAGCCTAAGCTTTTGCTGTTGTTTGTTAGCCTGAGAAAAAGTGGTACAACGTGTGAGCCCAAACCCAAGGCCTGTAATTTGCACGCGCGATTGTTGGTAAGCCTGTGCACAAAAGAGAGCCTCAAAAACAGTGCTCGAAACTGGCCGAAAGTTACCCAAGATTCCAGGTGAGCGGGACCGGAGCCCCTAAAGTTGTTCCTGAAGAAATTATGTCGCAATTTGGGCTGGTATATTAAACGGTGATCTCGAATTGATCTGAACAAGATGCACCACCTGAAATTGTGCCAGCTCCTTCCGAAACAGTCAAGACCTGGTTTTTGTAAGACTCAGCCAAGCCTACGCACAATGGGTGGTATTCACGAAAGGGTACAGTAGAGAGTTGAGTAGAAAGTTTAGTGGAAAGCTGGGTGGAAAGTTTAGTAAAAAGTTCAATGGAAAGTTCAGCCGAATTGGTACGGTAGCGTTGAAACAGTACACACGCTGTGGCGTGACGTGTGTGTGTGTGTGTGTGTTTGTGGAACAGGAACCAAAAAACTGACAGTTTCAAACTTTTACGTTTTTCTATTTTCTAAGATTCGGGTTATAAACAGGCCTAATACGTTGATAAGCAGGTCAGTTATATGCATCTTTTCGTGGGTAATACCATGATTTTTAAAGTTTCGTGCTGTGATGCTTCTGAATTAAGTTATCCCCATTTGGAGAAATTACGTTTGAAAAAATCGCATTTTTCCCTTTTATTGCATTTACGAACGAAAACTTTGAAAAAGCGATGGAATCACTGGTATCAGCACGCAAAGTTAGATCGGAGAGACATCTATATGTAAAGGCGTGCCCTCAAAGCACCTTACCGTCTGACCAATATCATTGGTATTTTTTGCTTCAATGCAGCCCTCAAGGCAACCCAGTCATCTGTATGACTCATTCCCGAATAGTTTTGCCATTGTGCTAATCTTGTGGACTTCTGGGCGACCTTTACAAGAACCGCGTCTTAAATTGTGCCAAAATTACGTTTGATCATGACGCGTACGCACTTTTCGCAAACGGAAAGTATCTTCGCCTCGGAAATGAATCCCAGGCAGACAAACTTGCTCGATTAGGTCTCGGGCTCACGAACGTGCGATTTGTTTTCAACTTCTACTGTATATGACTTGAGAGAACCCAATTTCCATTGGAATTTCCAATGGTTTGTTTGCGAGAGCAAACATTTTTCTTCTTTACATCGCTCTTTTACATCGGGTTAGTCACACACACACACACACACACACACACACACACACACACACACACACACACACACACACACACACACACACACACACACACACACACACACACACACACACACACACACACACACACACACACACACACACACACACACACACACACACACACACACACACACACACACACACACACACACACACACACACACACACACACACACACACACACACACACACACACACACACACACACACACACACACACACACACACACACACACACACACACACACACACACACACACACACACAACACACACACACACACACACACACACACACACACACACACACACACACACACACACACACACACACACACACACACACACACACACACACACACACACACACACACACACACACACACACACACACACACACACACACACACACACACACACACACACACACACACACACACACACACACACACACACACACACACCTGCGTTCAAGTCTGCACAACAGTTGCTGCATTTTCCGACATTGAGGTCTTGTCTCGGTTCGAATTTCCGTGCTCAGATCATGAACTACAATAAAATTAAGGATTTCTCGAGTAGTCTCGAGCTTAAATGTTTCATTTGAATGCACGGAGTGGCTTGGTGTCAACCGAAGCCCATCATTCCTATGTCACGGCTAGATATTTTAAATTAAGCAAATATTTTTACAGCCACGATCACAGTGCCACCAAAATTAGCCCGATCGGGCCGAAATCGACCGAGATCTAAATGATCTACAAAATCTCGGACCAGCTAATTTTTTCTTGAAAATCAGGCAAAAGCTCATGAATCCTTAGGTTGTCTAGCGAGCAGCTAATGTTGGGGATAAGAAAACGAACGTTCTAGCTTGTGATCTACCCTAACAGTGACGATATCTTCCAAATGATCATAAATTCTTCAAAAAAGCTCATTTCGCGATTCTGAGACCAGTTCTGGAACCGATTAAATACTCCACATCGATTTTTCGTTTACAAAGGTATGCCGATCGATTCCATCGGGGTCTAGTCGCAGGTAGATACCGGTGGTGAACCAGCTTTTGTTGCGTCCACAATTGTTGTGTTTATATGCTATCATCGAAACATTTTCACTTCGGTGGTCACAACGGATCGGCCGAGACATGAGAATGTTTTGATAATTGCATTTAAAGTCCACTAAAGGAATTCTGGCCCGCATACCGCATTTTGCATTGTGAAAGTTGGTGCGTGTTCAGTGTTTCACGTCCCGCATTTCCTCTTTGACCCGCAACCGCAACCCGTCTGCATCGTGAAAGCAGACTTACAGTTTCGAACTGACGGCCTACCGTAACGCTACCCAAAAACGTTATGGTCCCCAGTACTCCCCATGTGCCCAGTATGAAGAACGTACATTCAGTCATGAACGCGTACGATACAATTATACAATTCAATTGTTGACTATGTTTTTCGGCGTTCGTCAATGATTGAATTACTGTATGCAACTATATTGTGTTGTTGTGCATCCATAACAAAATAAATTGGGAACGTGCACACACGTTCAGCACGAATTAGGAGCGTGGGGTGACAAAATCGCTCACAAAATGGCTCACAAAACTGAAACAACGTGCGCATGTGTCCAACATTTAAAAGTTTTTTCTGCTGTGACCGCACAGCGACACAAAAGTTTCATGACTTAATTATTGACGAACACCACAAAACATTTTTCTTTTATTATGGCAGAAAAAAACCGAACTTTCACAAAACGTCCTTGAAGGTATTCTTTCTGTGTCAATGAACAAAGACAAAGTACTTAGTTTACTTACATTATAAACGATAGTCGATCGAATTATTTTTTTGATAAAATTACTGAAATTTTTGGACTGGGACAGCCGACCTACCATAACCCAAACCGCGGAAGTTTCTGTCCCCCAGTACTCTTCATGTGCCTAATGTGCATAAGCGTCCTTCCGTTGTGAACGCGTACCGACACGATAGTTTCGTAATTCAATTACTGACGAACACCACAAAACAACTTTGCCACACAAACCCACGGGAAAGTTCATGAAGGTTTTCTCTCTGCTGCCAATGAATAGCGACAAAACACTCATGTATTTTACTTCTGAACGATAACGGATTAAATTTTTTCTTTGATAATGTTGCTGCACATTTACCAGTAACTTTCGGGCGATACTCAACAGAGTAGTCTGTCTTGTTGGCAAGCATAAAGGACAACCGTCACCAAATCTCAATGAAACTTGGAACGGTAACTGGGCTTGGTCCAAAACACACACGCCCAAAAAAGTTTTTTTATAACAGCTACCTGTCTGAGCCCAGAGGGCTGGCTGAAAGGTGAAAAATTGTGATCCTACCACCGCACCTTGAAATTAAAAAAATCGATCAATTTTGCACGTTGGAGTGCCGTTTGGTCACAAATATCTCATAAACGCATTGGCTCTTATTCAGGGCCGCACTCACTTTTTGGCACTACACCATAGCTCGCTCCATTTTGCCAAAGCCACGTACATTTTCCTTCGTATTTCTGGGCCACCAGACAGCACACATAGTTTTATTATAAAGCAGACAAAATCACGTAGCCCTTTTATCACGCTGTTCAAGCGATCAAACACCGATTTCCCATCGGTGATAGTTTCGATTCGATAACAGCTCGCTTAATTGCGGCGAGCCTGAAGTTCTTTGTCTTTTTCTGAGGAACCCAAGCACACTTCTGCGTCACATTTTCCTAGGCGACGACCCGTGCCTATGGTCCGGTTCGAGTGCGTGTTGTTAAAGCGGCCCCGCCGCTATTTTTTGGTTTCGACCTCGGTTTTTTCACTTATACCGTTTGTTGGCATCGAGATTAAAAACATTAGCATTGACGAACTTCACCAAAATGGCGATTACCCACCGAAATCGATCCGCCAAAATGGTCTATCGGGAACAAAACTGGCCGATATTGACGCACTTTTGCACATGATGATCAGGAATTACAAGAGAAATTCAAAATCACTGGGGCGTGATATAGGCGGCGGGTTACGGTAGCCCGATAAAACATTAGCTCTTTTGTAAATAATAAATGTTTTGTCAACCTAGGTACCGTAACGCGCCGCCTATACCACACCTCTGTGATTTGAATTTTCCTTTGGGCATCCTGATTTCCATGCACACATAGTGCAACAATATTTTGGTGATTTGTTCCCGTACGGCCATGTTGGTGGATCGATTTCGGTGGGTAAACGTCAGTTTGGTGAAGTTCTTGAAGGTTAATGTTCTTCATCCCAGTGCCAACTAACGACTAATATAAAAAAACCGAGATCCAAAACCCAAAAAACAATAGCGGCGGGCCCGCTTAATGGGAACACCGGGTTCATACTGACTGAGGCGAGGGGGAATGAGAGACAGAAGTGTCATTCATTTTTAGTTGGCTTTGTTTTTGTTCTAAACAAATCTGAACTGAAAATTTCATCAATGAGTGGATTGAGACATATACATGGTCATCGTCGATAACTTGTGATCGTAACATGGAACTTTAAATGGTTTCGCTTCTTGCAATGGTTGTCTCACACTTTCATAGTATGTACTTCCGTGTCAACAACGTTTCTGGTTTTGTTTCGAATATGGATTCATTTTGTTGTCAACGCCTGCATTGCTGCAACCACCGCTCATGTTCAACTATGGTTTCGTTCTGCCGGTTTGCACATGATTGCCTGTCGATGAAATCAAATTATTTCACCTTTTTCGTGGCAATAACACTCTTATAACCTTGCTGCCAGCGTTGGAAAAAAATTTTTTTGAACAATTTTTTTAATTTTTTTTAAAAAGTCCCAGATCCGGGGAAATTTGACCAAAGTTGTCTAAAAACGCGCAAAAACCCGAAAAACGGCAAGTTTAATTGACAAGTCACCTTTGTGACTGGGTTTGCATCACTCATAAAGGATGTTTACATCGTATCGGCGCGATCCAACAGTCTGCTTTATAATGACAGATGATTATTGTGGAAAATGAAGAAATAGAGAACATACCTAGAAGCAGGGTTGAAAAAAAATGTAATAAGCAGCATAATGTAAGTCTTTATCTCGCTTCAAATTTATCCCCAAATTCACAAACAGAAGCCTGGTCTTCCCTCTGTCACATATACCCACAGAGTTACCTTCGAGGTGCTCAAAGTCATGACCAAAGGGTGATCGACGTAAACATGCAAGTCAGTGAAAAAGTTCTCTTTAGTGTCTCTCAAAACATACCGAACTAACATGATTTCAGAAATTGCATTCTTCAAGGAATCCATTTTTTTCGGAATAAAAAAAAGTGATTTAAAAAAAATTTAAAAAGTTTTTTTTAAAAAAAAGTTCGATAATAAATAATTTTTTTAATCCAACCCTGACCGTAACCCCAGTCGAACCATTCCAATTTTCATGTCTGAAGCGAGCACGCACGTTTTCCGCATTACGGATCAGGCAGTTTGACTGTCATAAATTGTTAGTTGTTGTCGGACTATAGTCGTCGATGACAAATATAATTCCTCGAATTGTCCAAACCTGGAGCCCGTGTTTTTCAGTTATCAAAACCGCACCCATCTGATACAGTCTTTTACGCAACACGCGCAAGGCAGCCATGCTCACAGCGCAATGCCGGCAAATAAGGCAAATAACGTGCACTGGTCATTTTATAATGACTGGGGTTGCCTTTGAGCAGTGGTCAATAAAAAAAAATTTTTATTCGAACCCCATTTTTAAAAAAAAATTTTTTTTTTAATTAAAAAAAAAATTTTTATTCCAGCCAAAATCTGCCCAACACGATAGAAAATGAGCGCTCAAGTACAAAATAGGGGTATTTTTGCTACATAATGTGTTCTAAGTGTATATAAAGCACAGGTGATACGAAAACCATGCTATCCAATGGTCGATAAGTACCAACCATAGTCAGGTATTGGTCGCACAATGACTATATGAGAATCCATCCCCATATTTTTCCTACATCGGCAAGGAGGGTTTCTGGCGATTTTTTTTCAAATTGAATCAGGTTTTGACACGGAGTTATTTTCTCTTTCTTTTCCCGCTTTATTTATCGGGAGTGATCAATGTGTGTGTCCTGTAATCGATTTCACACACAAAGCGTGTAATACGTGGCTACAGTAACCCGAGCCCGAACCATTTCGGTTGCGTAGAATTCAGGGTGAAACTTCTGTACACGTGTGTTTCTCATTCTTCTAACTGGTAAGCATGCAAAGTTCTTTTCAAAACCTGGTCCAATTTGAAAAAAATGCCAAATATCCGTCTTTTCAATGCAGGAAAATTAGGGGGATGGATTCTCATATAGTCATTGTGCGACCAATACACACCCGTACCCTTCCCCACGTGGTGCGGGTGTGATGGTATGGCTTTCTGATATTCGGGATGGGAATTTTGGGTGAAATTATGACGTCTAGGTATTGGTCGCACAATGACTAAATCAGAATTCATCTACCCTGATCTTCAGGTTCAACCTTAACCACTACGCTACTTGTATTTTTGACAAAACATTTACAGCTAAAAAAAATCTAGCAGATCAACCACGTTGCCTCAGGTCTGAAACATTCTCTTTACCACATGCTTTGTGTGCGATCATGCAACGCAACGTCATTGCCCCGTCACTTTCCCTTTTCACGATTCAGGAAAAAAATTTGACCAATTCTTATATAGTCATTGTGCGACCAATATACGACCAATGCAAATGAGCTGCACATAGTGTGAAATTAGAGTGAATACAAAATAGAATCACTCCTTTCGGGTCTGGGGCATGGATAAATAAATGCCCACCCAGTCACATGTACGTGTGTAGTCATATGAGAGGCCCTG
This sequence comes from Rhynchonema sp. JSB1_4, assembly GCA_030248065.1. Taxonomy (NCBI): domain Eukaryota; kingdom Metazoa; phylum Nematoda; class Chromadorea; order Monhysterida; family Xyalidae; genus Rhynchonema; species Rhynchonema sp. JSB1_4. The sequence continues at coordinate 99,494 of JASAMV010006142.1, forward strand.
TGAGTGTGCGCACTATGTCTAGATGCCACAAAACAACGATTATGGCACCCAATACACTCATGGTAGGGTTAGGTGATGTCAACAGTAGCAATTTTTATGCAAAAATAGCACTTTTAGAGCAAAAAAATCGAGAAATTTTCGAATTTTGAAATAATAAAAAAAATTTTTTTTTAACTTTTGGAACGAATTTTTTTTTTTAAAAATTTTTTTAATAGAAAAAAAATTTTTTTTTTAAAAACCACTGCCTTTGAGGACTGCATCATAACAAAAAATACCAATGCTATTAGTCAGAGGCGTTTATATTTCAATGGGACTATTTAGTCTTTTGGAACATGTGGCATTTTGGGGTGTTAACCCGGTGATTTCGTCTCTCACGATTGGCCCCGATCACCTAGGCAGTCAAGCGTTGCGGGCCGCAACAGCAACGTGTCACTGGTCTTTGCGCAAAGGCGTGCCCCTCAAAGATAGAGATTAGACATAGATTAGAGATAGAGATTAGACATAGATTAGATAGACATAACCGTCTGACCAATAATAGAGGATTTTTATTTGCAATCGATGACTATGCATTGTGAATCGATGACTATTTTAGTTCACCACAGACACCTAAAATTATCCTGGAGTAAAAGGGTGCTTCAAAAGGGCTTGACTTTTTGGAGTGTCTCGTTTTATCATTGATCACACATGGCGTTTCGTACAATGCTCTATATCTTGATCAACAGAGAAATGTCTCAGTAGAAAACTCTGAAAAGGTTTCAGATTGGTTCGCACAAGACGGCCTCAAACTTTTTTCATTTTCTCTCCTCCGGTGAAAGTGTGTGAGCTCCGTGAAACATCACAAAGCAAACCATTAAAAAACTAATTCCCAAATCTAGGTTTCTGATGCCTAGTCTCCATTTTCGGAAAAAATGGCACAAAAGAAACCCGTCAAGCATTCTTTCTAGACTCACCTTAACGACCATAAAGGCTCGGCGGCGTTGACGACCAGCCTTGAAGGTACGCGTTGACGACATGAACATCAGCCGACAAGACACGTGCGACGCATGTATGTGTTGGAAACCAAACAATCCGGAAGAAGTGAAAATGTCAACTAATCGCCGTTCAGCACGAGCAGGCTGCGTCGGGGCCTCTAAAATGACCGTATCAAACGGCTTCCATCTTCGCATTTTCATCGTGTTGTTGTCAACAACAGTGTTTGTTGTTACGTGGCTCGTCGTGCGCACCGAACGCGGTCGACAAGCCGATGTCAGCGCCACACACGATATTCTGAATAATTTGTGGTCACCGCCGGTAGTCAAAGAACCGCCGCACTACACTCGTGACAAGGCGGGGTACAAGCAACCACGATCGCCGGTGAAGCACAGAGATGGAGAGACTAGGTAAAGTAGTTCACAATTTTTGAGCGATATCAAATTTCGGATCGGAGCGCACTTCTGGCTTGGTGACGTTCAGGGTTCAGTTAAAAATCGTAAAAATTTTAACAAAAGCTCTCGACAATTTGTCGGCTTCTAAAAATTGGATTTAAAATTAAGCAACATTAACTAAAATTAAATAAATAGTAGGCTCACTTTTTCTATTGTTTCACTACTTCTGTGCTATTTGTCGAAATTTCTCGTCAAACCTCACTTTTCGTGTTTCTGCTTGTTTTCATCAAAAATCGCATGCGGCCCTTGAGTTTCGGTTCGGTACAGCGTCATCAGAGTGCTGTGTTCGGCAGTTAGTGGTACAGCCGCAGAGGGCGTTTATCCGCATGTGACGTTCATCGTCATAGCCGTTTACTGCATCAGCCGATTATCTGCATGTCGTACGCGTCTATCGTGGTGTCCCTGGGGTTTATCTGCATGCTACAGTAAGCCTGCCGACAAAATTGGTTTGCGTTTCACAACACATTTGCAAACGTGTGGGCAACTATGTACATCGACGTCTAAAAAAATCGAACCATTTCTTCTGTTTTGATGTGCGTATTGAGTTTTTCGTGCAAATCTAATCTTCTTGAAGTAGTATATTATTGTTCAAAACACCGGACGTCGCTGACCGCGCGACTTTTCATGTTATTTTGCTAAGAACTGTGCAAGTTACTAACCTTTGCTTTACTTTTTCACACGAAGGTATCCATATGACAAGCCATACCCACTGACCCACACACGATATGTCGCCTTATCGGGTTCATCGAATAAAAATAGGTAAACATGAGCAACAATTCTGAAAATACAAAAAAGTTGAAATAAAGTTCGACAATAAATTTTTGTAATCATACCCTCACCCTGGTGACATTCACGTGAGTGCTCAGATAATATGAATAACGAGCTGGACAAAATAAGCGGCTCAATAAATTTCTTATTATCCTAAATGCAAGAATCACGCGCTACGGAAGAAAGTCCGATCCGATCCGACCAACTTTGATATCGCTCTTTGTTTAATTTCAGGTAACTTGGACATCACGAGTCCAAATTCTGTCAAATTGCCAGCAGATTGACACACGAAACTCATTTATTAGATCATTCAGATAGATCCGAAACCCGTAACCCAAACATTCGAAACATTTTAGGTCGCATGAGCAGCATGAACCGCCCAGCATCAGTGCACACGGGAAAACAAACCGTTTCGCATGTTCGGGTTTCATGCCTTTAAATAATTTTCAACACAATTGAACATGTTCGAGCCCTTACTCTTGACATCGAATCCTTCTTACATTATTGAACTTCTGTGCGCGACTTCCGTGTCGGAAAAAAATGGACGAAATATATTCTGGCCCCCACCTTTTTGCTTGCTGTTTAGGACCATCGATCCAATCAACCCGATGTGGGCGTATTTCGATCCGCGATACTTAAGGATCACAGCCGTGACCATTTCCAACACGAACGCAGGAACAACGATCTACTGTCGTTATTACGAGTTGGTCTTGCATTTCACGTGACGAGACATACAAAAGGACGGCTGGGCAATTGAAGCACCAGGGTTGAGCAAGAAAAAAGGACAGAGTCCAAAACAGCAGCATCCAAAAACGAATGGGTCAACATTTTTACGTACAGAGCCCCTTGAGGTAAAACATTTTTCAAAAATAGATCCTGTGATCATTGATTTTCACCTACAATAGTGGCTTCAAATCGGTCTTTTTTCAAAACTGCTCAAATGTTTGATGAAAACGCGCTCTGGAATGCATGCAAAGCGGTTGTGATAACATTCGGTGACGTTGGAAATCGGTTCAAAAAGTTTCAAAAGCCGTCCTACAGACGCATTTCCGAATAGCTGTATTTGGGCCAAAAGTTTCTAACAAAAAGGCCAATTTTCCAACTTTTTCCGAATGGAGCACTCGGGGCTCCAAACTATACAGTAAGCCGTTTTGTGTCTGGGCCTTTGACTAGCCTTACTCAGTACCCAGACCCAGACACAAAACCACACCTAAGTGCAAGCCTACGCCTAGATAAGCTTAAACCTGATACCAAAATTTGCGTAAGCCTGGGGCGGACTTGCAGTCCGTGACGAATTATGTGGACGCTTTTCAACGCCGCGCGCGCGGCAAGCGTTGTGCATACATATAAGAATGCAGCACACAATCAATAACCGGCTCTAACAGCGAGGCAAAAGTAGCGCGCGCCGCGCGCGCGGCATCAATCGATAATCACAAAAATGGCTACGTACAGCGTATGGCAGGCTAAAATTTACCCAAATTTGGACAGTGGCTAAATCCTGGCTATGCACATAATTTGTCAACGGTAGACCACAAAGTCCATACGTTACCTCCAATTATAGGATTTTTTCTGAAAAGTCTACCTGCCCTTGTGGTGCACCCTAAGATGCACAACGCTTGCCGCGCGCGGGGCGCGCGCGCCCGCGCGCGGCGGCGTTGAAAAGCGTCCACATAATTCGTCACGGACTGTAGGTTGAACAAGGAAACCGGAACATAGAAATATTTCCGGCTTCCGTGTTTTTGAGAATCACGGAACACGGAAATATTTCCGTGCCACGGAAATATTTGCGTGCACGGAAATCCACGAAACTGGTTTGTATGTAAATTATTTCCGTGTTCCGGTTTCCGTGTTCAACCTAAGTCCGCATTAAACGATTGGAACAAATCAAGAGCTCTGTTATTTTGGCCCTGCTCTTTTTTCTTTCTCAAGGTGGTCCTCCCAAAACCGGTTTTGTCCAATCGCCCTGCCACCCTAAAAATGAGTCCACACATTTTTCAGTCATAACGGCACCCAGATCGGTAAGGCAGATACGACCACAATGCGATTAGATTTCCTAATTGATTGCCGTGAAGGTGTGTATGCACCGTACGTGGCGATCAGCGAAAGCGGATTGTTGATGGAAGGAAAAGCTCGACTTCTTTCAGTCACTGTTCTGCCGAAAGGTATCTAGCCTGTTGAAGAACACCTTTCACGCTGGTCGAAATAAGGGTCACGCAAAAATTGGCTTTGCCTTACCATCGTACTCCAATCGTAGGCGTGCGTACAGTAGTATAGGTAAAGGCAGTCTACGGGAGGTTGTCACTCAGCCCCCGAATACCGTAACCCAATGCAAGCGAGATCGTTGCGAGACCCATGCTGATCGCTGCTTATCGACACGTGTATTAGCGGCAGCAAGCTGGAAATTGTCATCGTGCGCGTCGATCACCAAAACTTGGAATTGTTGGTTGGTGTTGGCGCTAACACGCAAAACATAGATAAAAAACAAAATGGTCTCGACACGATCCTTGCAGATCAAAATTACGGTGGGTTACGGTATTCGGGGGCTGAGTGACAACCTCCCGTAGACTGCCTTTAAACTACGCCAACACGAGCTCGATTTCGGAGGTGGCGAACTTGCAAAACGCAGAGAAAGAGAAAATCATCATGCTCCATGTTGTATGCCACAACGTGTAATGTTTCCCAAATCAGCAGCCACGTCATGAATGTTTCACCATTTTGCCAGCTCCGAAATCGGGCTCGTGTTAGCGTAGTTTTACTTTGCTTGGTCCTTGAAGGTGTTGTACGGAGGAATTTCAAAAGCGCTGCCGGAATTGAATTTCATATCATAGTATGAGGCCATTTGTGCGACTTTCTTCGCATTGGTTTTGAGCCCTTCCAAATTTGCCATTCCTCCACACAATCAAAAACGTGATTCTTCAAAGTTGATTTTCTTAACTTTTGTTTAAAGCGCTCTGTCAGATTCAAAACACAGCACCAAGAAAAAAACAATGAATTGGGCACTTTTTTGGCAAAAACTGTGCTTCCACCCAAAATTGCCAAAAAGGTCGCACTAATGGCCTCATATAACGCACGTTTTAACATAGAGCTTTTCTTCAAAATTTAAGTTCGGTGACACAATGTATACTGCTAAAATAGGAAGTCGCATGTGTGGATGTGTGTGTGTCTGTGGCCCCCTCCCTCGGAGGTGCGGACGGGTCAATTTTCACGGGTAGCTTTGGGTATGCTAACGGGTCTTCGGGGGGATGTGATCGGATCTGACTAGGTAGGTAGTCGCCACCTCACGTGATGTGATCTGATCTGCTCTAACAGCAACAGAGGCAGTCATAGATTTGCATTACATTGCTGCATCCTAAAATTGGTTTTATAAAATACACCTGTTTGTAACATCACCTAGAAACGTTTTTTATTTTTCATTAAAAAAAACGTTTTTTTAAACGCCCAGATGACCAAAATATGCCCCCAACAAATTGGAAAACGCTCATGTTGGGAAGAAAACGTGGTTAAATGAAGTAATTCTATGTGTTCTGAGGCAAAATAAACGGGTTTCAACCCTTTTCTAGCGAGTTGTTAAGATCCCATATCAGACCCGCATCATGGGACCAACTTTGGCCGGGGTCATCATTGAAAGTCAAACTCCGTATATCGACGTATCTCGACAAAGTAAAAATTGGTCGAAAAGTTTTTGAAAAAAGTGACAAAAAATTGATTTTCCTTGATAAGCAGGGTACTTTCCCTGAAGAATCATGGAAAATCAAGGAAATTCAGGATTTAAAAAAAAACGAAAAACGACCCAGGCGTTTTTTTAAAAAAAACGTCGTTTTTTTAAGAAAAAACGCCGTCGTTTTTTTTGCCCAACCCTGCCTACAACACACTACCATAGACAGACATAGGTGCATTTTATAGAAACAATCTTTGGACCGCGCATGGTGCAGTTGTTTGTGGACGAGACAGATTCGATGCGATTACATCCGATCACTAGGTTTGCTATCGGTCTTGGTCAATCGCCTTTGGTTCCAGCACCTCCGACTAGTCCAACACTGAACGTGTGCATGAATCCTATGTGGGGTGACAGTGTGCACTATTTGCTGTTGTTGCAATTCATTGAGCATTATCGCATGCTTGGCGCACAGCATTTGTTCGTCTACGTTCGAGAGGCGAAAGACAGAGCAACGCAGGCACTGATCGACTTCTATCAGTTGAACGGGGTCATCACCGTCATACCGCTGCTGCGAAAAGACACTGGTTGGCACAGTGCCGGAGTTTCCCATCTAAAGCGCACAGGGAATGAAACATGCAAGCGTTAATTGGTGTAAAATAGGTGCAACGGAAAAACTCATCCACTCCCTGGGCTCTAAATAGAAACGTTTCCACTTAAAGCCCTCGGGGCGTCTAGTGGAAAATTTGGAGTTTTCGACATTGGGTGATATTTTTGAAACGGTAGTGTTGGGTTGGTCGGTAAAGCTCGAAACGCTCACGCCCTCCCCGCACACTTCCTCTCTCTTTTTACGACATTGGCTGGAATTCACAAAACAAAGTCAAGCTCACCGTCAAGCTCAACGTCAAAGTTCAAAGTCAGATGTTTCGGCGTCACGCTGGCTCCTGCAGCAGACGCAATTTTCTAAACGAAGGGTCAACTTTGACGCATTATTCCGCAAGTCTGGATGCTTATCTAGCCAAAATATTATTATAGGGATGTAGCAGAAGCGTTTTGTGCGAGTATTTCTGAGTTTCACGAATTTCTGAAAAGAGGCAAAGAAATGAATAGACGATCACCAACGGAGGTGCAAAAAATTTTGACTGCGGTCAATGATCGCCACATTATTTCAATACCATTTGCCAGAAGTTAGTATAACTCAGAAATAATCTTCTGAAACGCTGTGCTACGTCCTTAAAATAACAGTATCCCGAGAAATGCATTCAATCATGCACAATAATGCGTCAAAGTTGACCCTTCGTTTAGAAAATCGCGTCTGCTGCACGAGCCAGCGTGACGCCGAAACATCTGACTTCGAATTTTGACGTTGAGCTTGACGGTGAGCTTGACTTTGTTTTCTGAATTCCACCCATCATAGCTGAGAACTTTTGAACGAGCATTTTGACATTATTGGCTGGAATTCACAAAGCAAAGTCAAGCTCACCGTCAAGCTCAACGTCAAAGTTCAACGTCAGATGTTTCGGCGTCACGCTGGCTCGTGCAGCAGGCGCAATTTTCTAAACGAAGGGTCAACTTTGACGCATTATTGTGCTTGATTGGATGCGTTTCTCGGGATACTGTTATTTTTAGCACAAGCGTTTTAGAAGATTATTTCTGAGTTATAATAATTTCTGACTAATGGTATTGAAATAATGTGGCGATCATTGACCACAGTCAAAAATTTTTGCACCGCCGTTGGTGATCGTCTGTTCATTTCTTTGCCTCTTTTCAGAAATTCATGAAACTCAGAAAAACTCTCACAAAAAGCTTCTGTTACATCCCTATAATAACATTTTAGCTGGTCTGGTTAAAAAGAGCCTAAACAGGCTTGCGGAATTATGCAACGTCCCCAAATTGATGTAACCGTCTGTATGTACTTCTGATGGTACAATGGGGAGAGACAAGTATAACCGTATATTGCTGACGGTACAATAGGGAGAAACAAGGATTATCGAACAACAATTATGCGGTCTGACCACGTGATGTAGAAAAAATGGCGTTGCATAGTTCCGGCGCCCGCTCGGCGTTCGGCACCCCATCCGTTTTTGCCCATTTCCGTTTTCAGCCATTTCTTTCAGTAGCATTTTTTTCAGTCACAGAAAACAATGTTCGAGCGCAATTACACGCCTTTCATTTTGCTTCTTATCATTTGTCAATGTGAGAAAAAAGTGCTGTATGATTTCATCAGCCACATAATCCCGCAACAGTACCCGTTATCACATTTACTATTCTTATTATCTTATCTTATGCAACTTCACGGAATCGATCTGTTCCACTCGTTTTTGGACAGGCTAATTAGTTCGTATGAATAAGATGCGCCTTGTCAGACAGACAACACAAGCACAAAATCCCTGGCTATTAAATACAAACGGCTTAGCGTTGGGTTGAACACACGGGTTCACAAAGCGCCCCTTGTTGACACTTTCATCATTTCATTTTCACAGCATATGTTTCCATCAGTTAACAGACAATCACAAATGCAAGTGCAAGTGCACACAAGTGTTCTGCGTTGTTGTACAAAGGGTTGACTAACCCCCAAATGTAACACGGCACTATGCTCAGGCCTCCCCCGAGCGGGTGCCGGAACTATGCAACGCCATTTTTTCTACATCACGTGGTCAGACCGCATAATTGTTGTTCGATAATCCTTGTTTCTCCCTATTGTACCGTCATCAATATACGGTTATACTTGTCTCTCCCTATTGTACCATCAGAAGTACATACAGACGGTTACATCAATTTGGGGATGTTGCATAATTCCGTAAGCCTGTTTAGGCTCTTTTTTCCTAGTTTCTCCCAGTTCCAGGGCGTAGGTACATTGCCACGCACACTCCTCTGGCATCACGCAGCGATGCCCTCGAAGTGCTTTAATTGTCACCTACTCTTCCCATTCACTTCAGCCACTTCTACTCACTCGTAAAAAAAGTGTAGGTCACCTACACCAGCAATGGTGTAACTTTTCCAAAGTTACACCAAAGTGTAGGAAATCTTACACTGCCCTGGTGTGGCACAAATGTCACACTTTAGTGTAAGATTGCAAACACTATCCGTGTAATTGCATACACTATCGGCGTATCACACCTAACTTACACCAAAAAGTGTAAGAAAGTTATTCGCGCATTACATATTGGGCACCTGAATCGCTCTTGTGCTGGGCTGCATTTGAACAACATGCTTCAAAGATAAAAGTACTGAGGTTTCTAAATTCTGAGATTTCTAGTTGTCGGCACAAAAACATACCAAAAAAGCAAAATTGCACAGCACGGCTGAGAAAGTGTGGCACGGTATTGGCCTCGTTGGACCGAATCATAAATTTTCCATACAAGCGCTATTGGATGGAACCAGAAGCAAGGCAAAGACAATTTTTGTTTTAACCGTGTTTTGCCATTCGCTTGCCGCGTTAATTCTGACCAGCGGAAAGCATGTCCTCCAGATTAGATTAAAAAAACTTTTCCGTTGGTCAAAATTAGTGTCCAACTTAATAAAACACATGAGCAACAACTGCCTTTGTCTTGCAGTTGTCCAACCAGATTATAGAATACTTGTACGTTGTACCTGCACATGGTAATCGTTTGTCAGTTTGTGCGGGTTGTTATGTTGGGTGATTCGTCTCTGTCAGGCTTAATCTGAGACACCCGTTTGCTTATATGATCGCATAATTTTGTTCATTCTCGAGACAAAATTCTTGATTCCTCTGAGCATCAATCACAGCTGTGTTTTTGTCGCGTTTTCCTTCGCACGTTTCAGTCCAATAATGTTTGCTTTGTATTTTTGAAAGAGTTGCGGTGTTATAGTTAGCTTTAATCAAGCACCGGAACACATAATTAACGACAACATTGCCTTGCTGATACACGCATTTTGTTTCCTGGCGTTTTGACAGCATTGAAGGCATGCAGCTTGATAACGTGCGTAATGTATTAGTTGCATTGGGCAGCCAGGCACGCATGCACACAAAACAACGCATGCGCCCGCGCGTCTTTAGTATTATCACGGACTTTATTACGACTGACGTCAACGATCGGATGGCCGAGCGGACAACCAGTGGTTAATAAAAAAAAATTTTTATTCAAACCCCATTTTTAAAAAAAAATTTTTTTTTTAATTTAAAAAAATTTTTTTATTCCAGCCAAAAACTGCCAGAAACGAAAAAAAATGAGCGCCAAAGCAAAAAATAGTGGCATTTTTCTTCCATAACGTGTGGTAAGTGCATATAAAGCACTCACGACACGAAAACAATACTAAACAATGGTCAATGAGTACCAACAGTAGTCAGGTACACACCCGTACACTTCCCCCACGTGGTGTGGGTGCCTTGGTGTGGCTTTGTGACACTCAAGACGGTAAATTTGGGTGAAACTATTGCCTCTTGGTACACGACCAATGCAAATATGTGACAAACAGTGTAAATATAGAGTGAATATCACACCGAATCACTGCTTTCGGGTCTGTTGCATGGATAAATGCATGCCCACCCAGTCACATGTACATGTGTAATCATATGAGAGGCCATGTGAGAGTGTGTACTATGTCTAGATGCCACAAAACAACGATTATGGCACCCAATACACCCAATACACCCAGGGTCGGGCGATGTTAACAGTAGCAATTTTTATGCAAAAATAGCACTTTTAGAGCAAAAAAATAGAGAAATTTTCGAATTTTGAAATAATAAAAAAAAATTTTTTTTAACTTTTGGAACGATTTTTTTTTTTAAAAATTTTTTTTAATAAAAAAAATTTTTTTTTTAAAAACCACTGCGGACAACGCGGTGGACTCACCAAACCCACACGCGCACTGCTGTTACACTATTTGTGTACCTCGCGCGCTGGTTTTTTTGTAATGCATTATACAACTTACACTTTTGCAGTGTAGTTTGAAACCCTATTAAAAAACCTACACGCTTGGCGTGCATTCCTACACTTTTGATAATAGATGTAAACGACACCTTTTGGTGTAAGTTTTCTTACACTATAGTGTAAAGGCCCAACTATACTTCGTTCTCTGACGCAATAAAGAACAAAAGAACATCAAGAACTTGATGCTACTTGAAGCCAGTGGTTTTAGTAATTCTCGAACTGTCCACTGTCGAAGTTATGTGACCCGTGTTCAAGGCAACACTCGACCGATCGCCAAGTTTGATTTGGTGACGGTCGTTATGATTCCCACGCCATCCTGTAATTGTAACTGCCACATGTTTTGACCATTTTCTTATTATATTTTGGGTTATCGAACGTGCTGACGATTTCATCCCGCTGCCTCCGCACGTTGCGTCCGACCATTCGTATGGCAAAACGCCGCCACCAAAAGGTACAAATGCGTTCCTCGTGGTATTGGTTAATTGGTTAAACGGTGCATTGTTTTCTATCAGGAACGGAATTTTGGACTGTAAGATTTTGCGGTTTTTTTATTCAGCTTGTTCGTTCGTTGTAATTTTTTATAAATCACACATAGAACCGTATCGTCTTGATCTTTGCTGGCATAGACTTGGCAAAGGCAAATATTGGTTGAGCTGTATTCAGTAATAAAGTTGGCGCAAGTTGACTCCACGCAACACGTCAATCGAAACCGTGACTTGGTGAGCGGAATCGGCGAACATCTCCTCGCCTTCAAACCAATGACTGGCACACTTTTGTCGGGTCGTCCACCCCCCAGCGCACCTAACCGGTTACGCCCCGTGACCAAGGGCACTCGATGCTGCACTCGCGGTGTGGCGTATCACCAAGACGGGCTTTGAGAGTCAGTCCGAGTTGACGTCGTCCGGACATTCTCACATCCTTAAAGGGCTCGGGACATAACCGAAGGGAGGGTGGTAGGGCATATTGGTAGATACCGTTGGAAAACATTCTGACAGCCTATGTTACACACAAGTTTTAGCTCCTTGGAGATTCGCTATCTCTCGGTAAAGGGACTTTTCGTTCCAGAAAAAAGTGATTTTTTTCACAACTTGGAACCACCGGTGCAGAAACCCCAAATGAGCTGCGGTTTACGTAACACGTGGACATAATTGCAACAGCTTCTGGATAGCTTGTCACCACAACTTCAGTCGCTCAAACCATTGCTTCACTAGGTGAGGGGGCGAAACGTTCCAAAAATCGGCCATATTTTTCGAGAACACAAGTTTGTCCCTAAATTTTGAGGCCGTGCTTTGCGCTGCAGAAATAGAAATGCAATGGGAAAATAGAGCATTGTCGAAAGTACCAGAAAATAAGGTTTTTAAATTTTGAAACTCATGGCTAGCTCCGTGACAGGCCTAAAAATCCATTGAATTACCATTAAGCCAGATGGTTACATTTATCGCCAGAATTGTGGCCCAAAAAGGCCACAGATTGTATCGCATTCGCAACAAAAAATTGAGAGAAAAGTATGGTTTAGCAACCTATTAAGGTCCGAAGACCCCAAGGTCTACAAATCTCTCGGGGCAGCCATAGTAATCTGAATACGATATTCAGCTATAAGTGCTCATTGTTGATAGCTATTGTAAATGTGATAGCACCAAAGAATGTATCTCCAGAGTAGCTTTCGAGCGATATATAACAAGCCCCAAAAAATTCTAACGCTTGGGAGCACAGGGTAAAAAATTGCTTTTTTGCAGATTCTGGAATGAACCGTCACGTCACCGTGTGCGATTTCGGAATTTTGACCGTTTCTTGTCCGTAGTAAGAGATAGTATAGACTGTCATATATCGTTCGATAGCTATTTGGAAGCTACATCGTTTGGTGCTATCAAATGTGAAGTAGTTCGTAACAGAAACGACTTATAGCCGAATATCTTATTCAGGTTTGCATGGCCGCAACAGTAGGTCCATCGAGTTTGAAGTCTTCAAAGTCGTCTAGATTGTTGGACTGTGCGTTTATCTGACATTTTCCTTTCAAATGCGATGCAATACGTGGCCTATTTACATCACATTTCCGCCAATGAATGCGACTATACAGTTTTGGGGCAATTTTTGGGTCTTTTTCGGCCTGTCACGCCGCTGCATAAGGGTTTCCAAATCTAAAAACCTTATTTTCTGGTACTTTCGACAAAGCTCTATTTTTCTGTTGCACTTTCATTTCTGGAACGAAAAGCGCGGCCTCGAAATTTAGGGACAAACTTGTGCTCTAGAAAAATGTGGCCGATTTTTGGAACGTTTCGCACCCTCACCGAGTGAAGCAATGCTTTGAGCGACTGAAGTTGTGATGATAATTTATCCAGACGCTTTTGTAATCCTATCCATGCATTACTTGACGTCCAGCTGATTTGTCGTTTCTGCACCGGTCGTTCCAAGTTGTTAAAAAATTCACTTTTTTCTGGAAAGAAAAGTCGCTCCACCAGGAGATAGCGAATCTCCAAGGAGGTTAAAGCTTGTGCGCGACATATGCTGTCAGAGTGCTTTCCAACGGTGTATAACACTACGCCCTGCTACCCTTCCTACGGTTATGTCCCGAGCCCTTTAACGCTGGGCGAGATCAGTGTGCCAACTCTATCACTAAATACAGCAAAGTAAAATTTGCCCAAATCCATGCCAAGTGTATGCCAGCGAAGTTGGCACGACCCATAATGTCGCAGGCCATGTGATCTACCAAACGTATGACGCGGCTTCACGTGCTGACGGCAAGCTTCCGCCCGCCAATCTGCTGCCGACCGCTGTGGTCACGCAGAATGTTCGACAGGTTCGCCAGTATTGTCACTGTCGGATTTACTGTGCTTTGTTCCTTTTAGGAAGTTTTGTTTCATTTGTCAACGGAAAAAACCACGAACAAAACAAAACAAGCGAAACAAATTTTTACGTGTGCTACGAAACATTTTATGTGTAATTCTACTATGATGTCGATCACACAAGATTAACCGCAACTCAACGCTCACAAGAAGAACATAAACATAAATTTGCAGATTGTGTTGACCGAAGATGAGCAGGGTCGTACATTCATGACCACGCAGCTGCCGATTGAGAGGGGCGGCACGTCGACGTTGGCTGATACGAAAGTGAAGAATGAAGGTGGGATTGTTGTTGTTGATTTCGTCACTTTCACACGTATGGTAATCCGTTCGGTCCGGTCTTGGGGATAACATTGATATCGACCGGTATGAAAAGTTGCTCCTCGACAGCTGTAAAAAGTGCTTCACGCTCTCCGAAATTCGATAATCAGTAAATGTGGAAATACTGTATACCTATCCTATACTTGCGGGCCGGAAAAAAAACCGTTTTTTTTCCGGAAAAAAAACCGAAAAAAAACCGTTTTTTTTCCGAGGCCCGGAAAAATACGTTTTTATTTTTCCGGAAATTTTTCCAAGTGGCAACTTTTGGAAAAAAAACGGTTTTTTTTCCAAAAATTTCCGAAATATTTTCAAGGGTTACGAAAGGATGTTGTCAAAACTAATGTAAATCGGTGCTAAACAGTTCAAAATGAGCACTTTTTAATCTCCAAGTGCATTTTTAGCATGTTTCAGACTATTTCCCGACAAAATTTTCTCCAAAATAGGCGTTTTTGGACCATGGGTATCCTTAAGTACTGGAAAAATATTTGGAAAAAAAACGGTTTTTTTTCCGGAAAAAAAACGGTTTTTTTTCCAAAAATATATTTTGCGGAAAAATACGCAAGTATAACCTATCCCAAAGACCGAGGCAAGACTACTCATGGGTTTCAACTTATTCATGATTATAAATCATCAATTACATTTTTTATCTCAGGTCCCCGTCGTCCCAGTCAACCGACAGTGGCGCATACGGCCAAGACAGCTGACAACATGCCAAAATTGACGCGTCGTGTGATACAACCACCACCTTCAACTGCGATGGGCAGCACTGGCACACAGAGGATTGCTGATAGTCCGCAGGTCGGTATCAATGTTGCCATATATTGTATGAAATCTTGGTGAGATTTCTTTGGTGATGAGATTTTTTGTGGAGGTTATGGTCAACTAGATGAACACAAACACAAGAGACATGCCAATTTTTTTCGCGGAGACGGGCTAATGCGCATTCAGCCTCGGGCGTGGTCTGTTTCGTTGGTAAACATTTTTTATAGTGTTTGTCAACTAGTTTTATGAACCACTACGCCGGTCAAACTCATCTCGACAGTTAGAATCAAAAGAAAAATACGTCAGCATCGGCGTTGCGAACGTCCCACTATCCTAAATTATTTACATCTTTTTTCTGCTACAGGTCAGCTACAACATTGGTCCTCCGCCACGAATGAGCGGAGGAAGTAGCAGCAGCAGCAGTACTCGGTCAGCGCCGCCCGCTCGGTTAACACACCAGCGTGCCGGTTTGTACTCGGCACCCAATCCTGTGACAAGTTCGACCCTGAGTCAGCAACGGGGGCAACAAGCACAAAGTCCAGTCAAAATGATCTACCTTCGTTCACCACCACAATCCCCGACCACCAAGGTACCGCGATCAGTCCTTGTCTCGTCAGTGAGCACAACCAGTGCGCAACCAACCGTCACTCGTCCGATGCGTGCGGGAACAGACAAGGGATTGAGATTTGAAGACGCCATCAGGTTACTTGTGGAGTCGAGATTTGGGAGTGCGCTGTTTTTATGAAACGATGTTCTGTGTTGAGGTCGCTGTGTGCGTGCTTGTGAGCTCTTGATTCATTATTTTTATTTCAGCGACAAAAGCAACCCACCCGTTGCGTCGACCGCCGTGGAAAGTACGCATGCGCGAAGCCGAACTCGCAGTCTGGCATTGGCTGATGCGGCTACCCATGCACCGGGAGTGAATGTTTCAGTCACTGACACACTTGCGCCGCCCAGTAGTGATGCCGGTAGGAATGGGGATACAGTATTCAGTTGAGCGGGTCTACTATGCCAACCTGACCATTGGCCCTGATCTGGAGAACTTTGGAAATAACGCAACATTCAGCACCTGGTACAATCTACACGAAGTTGGCAAAGTACAAACATGATGATAGGTTCTCCTGCCAAAAAATCGGGTGCCGAGCTTGAGCTGCATAAATGTTTCTTGGAAAGCACAACAGCAGCTGCACGAACAAGTTGTTGCTATTCGTTTCTTTGTGCTTTGCTCACTTAAAGGGCTCGGGACATAACCGAAGGAAGGGCAGCAGGACATACTGTTATGTGCCGTTGGAAAGCATACTGAGGGCGTATGTCACGCACAAGTTTTAAGCTCCTTGGAGATTCGCTATCTCAAGGTAGAGGGGCTTTTCGTTCCAGATAAAGGTGTATTTTTGCAGAACTTGGAACGACCGGTGCAGAAACTCCAAATGAGTTGAAGGTCAAGTAACACATGGACAGGATTACACCAGCTTCTCAATAACTTATCATCACAACTTCAATCGCTAAAACCATTGTTTAACTCGGTGAGGGTGCGAAACGTTCCAAAAATCGACCATATTTTTCGAGAACACAAGTTTGTCCCTAAATTTTGAGGCCGCGTTTGGCGCTACCGAAACAAGAATGTTATGGAGAAATAGAGCATGGTCGAAACTACCAGAAAATAAGGTTTTTAAATTTTGAAACTCATAGCTAGCTCCGTGACAGACCTAAAAATCCATTAAATTGCCCCTAAACTAGATGGTTACATTCATCGCCAGAATTGTAACACATAAAGGACACAGATTGTATCGCATCCGAAACAAAAATTTGAGAGAAACGTCTGGTTTAACAACCTGTCAAGGTCCGAAAACCCCAAGGTCTACAGATCTCTGGGCGAAGCCATACTAACCTGAATATGATATTCAGCTATAAATGCTTATTGTTAATAGCTATTGCAAAAGTGATAGCACCAAACAATGTATCTCGGGAGTAGCTTTCGAATGATATATAACAAGCCCCAATAAATTCTTACGCTTAAGGGCAGAGGCTAAAAAATTGCTTTTTTGACGATTCTGGAATGAACCGTCACGTCACCATGTGCGATTTCGGAATTTTGACCGTTTCTTGTGCATAGTAAGAGATAGTGTGGGCATGTTATATATCGTTCGATAGCTACTCCAAAGTTACATCGTCTGGTGGTATCAAATGTGCAATAGTCCTTAACAGTAACGACTTATAGCCAAATATCTTATTCAGGCTGGCATGGCCGCAGCAGCCGGACCATTTGGTTTGAAGTCTTGAAACTCTTCTAGATTGATGGAGTGTGCGTTTATCTGACTTTCTCGTTTCCAATGCAATGCAATACGTGGCTTATTTACATCACATTTCCGTCAATGAATGCAACTATGCAGTTTAGTGGCAATTTTTAGGTCTTTTTCGGCCTGTCACGCCGCTACCTAAGCTTTTCCTAATTTAAAAACCTTATTTTCTGGTACTTTCGACAATGTTCTATTTTTCTGTTGCATTTTCATTTCTGCAACACAAAGCACGGCCTCAAAATTTAGGGACAAACTTGTGTCCTCGAAAAATATGGCCGATTTTTGGAATGTTTTGCACCCTCACCGAGAGAAACAATAGTTTGAGCGACTGAAGTTGTCATGATAAATTATCCAGTAGCTGTTGTAATCCCATCCACGTGTTACTCGACCTTCAACTCATTTGGGGTTTCTGCACCGGTCGTTTCAAGTTGTGAAAAAAATCACTTTTCTCTGGAACGAAAAGTCCCTCTACCAAGAGATAGCGAATCTCTAAGGAGCTGAACGTTTGTGTGTGATATGTGCTGCCGCAGTGCTTTCCAGCGGTGTATAACACTATGCTCTGCTGCCCTTCCTACGGTCATGTCCCGAGCCCTTTAACGAAACCAGCAAGAAAACAACCCTCAGTTTCGGAAAATCAATTTCTAGAATTTATTTTTGCAACCCCCGTATGTTGCTGTCCAGGCCACGTGACTATCGTGTCGACTTCGACGGCGGCCCCTCCAGCGTCTGACACTGGAGTGGAACATTACGTTGAGGATTCGTACGTGCCTCCGACCGAACTAATGCACCATCACGTTACCACAAGGGGCACTTCGGTGCTTGTAGACCAATTGCCCGCTAATATATTGGCTGACGATTGATTGAGTGATGTTTCGTGAAAGGTACGTATCGAAGTACAAGTATTTGTTAGTCAATCAAGGATTAAAACTTTGTGTTGTTGTTGCTATTGATCCAAGCTTTACAGTTCGCATTGTACTTGCTCTAAATTCATGCATTCTTTTCATGTTGTGTCTCTTTCTCTTGTGAAACAGCAGTGTTTGTATGTATGTATTGTGTATATAGGATCAATTTGATGAGCGAACTTTCTTTCTGTCCTTGTACATTTTGTCGAGGGTACGCAGTTTTGTGTTTTGATGTTAACTTTGCAAAGAAAGTGTCAAGTGAAATAAAATAATCTGTAACTCCATATTTCTTATCACGAACATCAGTGATGGTCAAGGATCAGGGATACCTTGCTTTCCATTTCGATGGGTTTGTTGGACAGTCAGGCTGCAAAAGAATGATCTGATTGATTGGCATTATGGAACACGTGGTAACGCTAATTTTTGACCATTAAATATGTCATGAGTAACGTTTTACCAGCATATGTGAGATCAAAGCAAGAGAACAAACAGAAAGTTACTGTGAATAACACATTCTCCCCACCCTTTTTTCACTGAACAATGTTATGTACAGAAGCAGAACTGTACAAAATAATGTTTTACGACATATCCAGGTGGTATGTAGCCGAAAAAGTTCTAGTGGCATTTTGCGAACCAGGAACAGTGAAACCGGGAACACCAACAAATAGTCGAGGTTGAATATTATGCGGTGTCATTTTGGTCCAACCAAATCAATCACACTACAACGCGCGTTATATCAATCTTGCAAACGCACTACGACACAGTGAAACATCAAAACCGTCGAATTTAAGGCTGCCTTCACAATGCATGCGCGTTTGCGCATTTGCGCACGAAACTGACGCGCATTTGTGTTCACAATGCATTTGCGCGTCTGCGCGTTTTTGACGCGCAAACGCGCAAAAATACGATTAGGATTGGTTCTAATTTTGCGTGCGCGTTTGGCTTGCCCGAGCTACCTGAAGCAAAAAAACATTATTATTTCAACAAATTATATTTTAAAAACGATATGGCCACCTGTTACGATCCTTTTACGTTTGTTGTTTTATCACTCAGCCATTGATTACGTTTCATTTCAAAAGTCATTCTTTCACAGGAAACAAAATGTCGAAAATTGTATTTTTCACAATTTGTCGTGTTTGTTTCTTGTTCGTATGCTTTTCTTTGAACAATTTCAATGGAATCGGGTGGAGGGTTCAACTTTTGTTCTGTTCGATAGTAATTTTATGTAATTTCTATCATTCGTTGCCAAAAAATATTCCGCAATCTAAAGTTTTCCTTTTAAAAATTACATCATGGGACATCAAAGGTGAATGCTCATCAACAGACGATGAGCTCAATCTCCCGCCGGACGCATGCAGCCCGGTACGAATATGAAAATGCAAAAAAACAACTGTTCCAAATTTCATGCACACGCTATTCTAATCTGATGCGCAAACGCGCATGTCCATTGTGAACACAGATGCGCACTGCGCGTTTGCGCATTTGCGCATGCGCGTTTGCGCATGAAATTTGCATTGTGAACTGAACACCAATACGCGTCAAAAAATGTGACGCGCATGCGCAAATGCGCAAACGCGCATGCATTGTGAAGGCAGCCTAACATAAATGAGCAACAGGAATATATTGCTCACTTGTCACACGTAAGCAACACCATTCAATGGAAAGAGTAAAAATTGACAAATTACTATTATACAAACGCTTCAGTTTAGTTGAAATATGGTAATTGTTTGTGGCAACCTTGCTTCTCAGCTTCGCTGGCAAATGGATGCAACTGAAAATGGTCGAACCTCCAAAAGCTGCACAGTTCAGCACGCGACTGCAACGTCAACGGAGAAAAGAAATATTCAACACAAACATTCAGCTGAAACCGTACATAAAAAATAGTTGTATAACAGCATCATCGACACACATATGTACTAATTGTCAAAAATATCTTACCTTTCGGTGAAACATCATTGAAGAAACTAGCGCATTAGTTGCAACAGGGATAGCGTGAGTGATTGTATACGTAACCCATAATAATATAATAGTTGAGTGCAACATGAGTTAGTCATCGTCATCCACGTATTCCATGTCGGTCATAAAGCCAATCTTCATTTCCTCGACCACAAATGACGTGAACGATATCCAACCCTGTACGGCCGTCGTGCGGTCCGCTGGCGATAGACGCTGGTCGCGTAGCATCATTTTTGTCATCACCTGCAATACAGCCGCAACATGCATGCATATTAGTCCAAGTGACCGCTATCCGGTGCTTACTCGACTGCTCGCCCACGCTAAGACGGGGCCCAGACACCAATCGAGCCCGCATGAATCCGGTCCGAAAGTATTCGACCCAGACCAATGAAATGGAAACCAGATCTTTTCGGACTCGTCACTTCGATCCAGCTGCGTTAATCAGTCCGGTAGTTTGGTCCAAATCAATTCGGCCCAGCCCAGAACTACTTGTACCTGACACGATGTTAAGCCAAAAATGAGCTTTGAGCACCAAACACTCAAAAACACACCGATTTCATTGCGGTGCGAATCCTATCGAAATGTTCGGGTCGCATGCCCCTTTCGGCGTATTCCCGATGTCGGGCACCGAGGTCACGCGCGATCTTCGACAGCTCATCGGCACTTTCGCACGCCTTCACGCACGTGGTCATACTCTGAAACATCAGAGACTGCGTGACATCGAGGTAGGAGGGCTGTGATCAGTGAGAGCTTGTGTCGCGGAGATGATGGATCTGGCAGGACATGAGTATGTATGTGTTTTTCTACATAAAGTGACATGTTTGTAACAACACTAATGTTTACCTACCGTTTCCGCCCTGTTCCACAGACCGCTGGTGCTCCGGGACATCGGTCATTCAAAAATTGCAAAGACAGCAGATACATACGCCCATCTGTGAAACATCAACCCTGATAACGAGTCATTCCAAAAATATTACCGATCTACAGTACCTGAATTTGTACAATACAAGTCCGTCAACAGGAGAGTTGTGTCAGTTGTGAAAGCTTGCTGGGCGCGATCCAGGTCCAAGGCAAGAGCATTGATTCTCACAAAACCTTGTTCCTTCCAGTATACACAATTCCAAGAGACTCACTCACATCAGTGAACGCTCTGATCTGTTTGATGAATGCCGGATTGCCGCTCACTGCCCCGCCACGTCGTTTCATCTCCGGGAACAGATTCAGTAAATTCGGCTGCGTTTTGAAGAAGGCGCCATAGACGTCGGCGCCGAATTCGAAAGACAGATTGTCGCCCCAAATCAGTAAAAGTAGTTCGCATTGTTTGGGCGACAGATCGTAGGTGGTGATCGGGGGACTATCCGACCCGCCATTAGCCCCACCCAACTCGTCCGCATTATTATCGAATGACATTTTGGGTGATGTTGGGAGTTTGTTATTGGAAAATGTTGATGTTGAGGTTTGGTTTATGTTGCTGCTCGCTCGCTGGCCTGATGTTGATTGGATTGAGTTTGAATACACAAACACGTCCCACAGGATAATGTCGTGGACTGTGGCGGACTTTCGATATTAAACTTATTGTCCTCCAATTTTTGATATACAGCAGTTGTAGGTTCGTTGTTGTCCGAGATTAAATGATGTTGTTGAAATTCTACGGCTTGCAGGATTGAACAGCAAGCAGATTGAATCAGGGAAACAAGTGTTTTCTTCTCACATCGCGTATTTCATGTGACAAATATAAAACGCCAGCTGAAATGTTGGGGTCATAATTTTTTGATTGTCGCAACGCAGTGACGAAAATGCTTTAGTGGCCGAAAGTAAAAGACGTTCGTTCCAAATGAATGAAGTCTAAACATCAGTGGTGTCGTTGGGAAATCAAAACGTCACGATACCGGATACCCAAAATCCAAAATTTTCGGATACCGGATTCCCAAAATGAAAAATCTCGGATACCTAGGGGGGTTGCTCCCTAAAATAAAAATCTCGGATACCCAGGTGGTTGTTCAAGAAAGGTCAATTTTTTAGACGAAAATTGAGCAAAATCGGTGTTGAAAGAGCAAAAAATGGTCATTTTGGGGGTTATGCTTGCGCCAGCAAGCGATTTTGAGCATTTTGGAGGTAAAAATGGGCGATTATTACGGTTTTCGGAAAAAAATTAGGGTAGGATACCCCTGGACAAACAGTCAGGATACCGGATACCCCTGGGTGAAAAAATTAAGACACCGGATACCGGATACTAAGGGGGTAACCCCCCGTTCCCCCCCCCCCAACGACACCACTGCTAAACATACCCACTCAGCTTGAACAGTGACCAGTAAATTGTTCCAGCATGTTCACTGAAGAAGCACAAACCCACGAAATCCCATTTGTGACTTGAAGTTTGAATACAACTTTGCAAACGGCAAATTGTGTCTCCGCAAGCTTTCGTGTGTGATTGACAATCTGTATATATGTACTTGCGAAATCTATTGCAACACCCCCTAATGAGCTCAGGGCCGTATCAACATTGAAAACAAGTCTTTTGACATGGACTTGGCTTGGACATCAGCCGTGGTGTTCAATCCTGAGATTTAGGGGTTAACTCGGAACTTTCCGAGCCATCTCTCACCGGGACACAAACGAAAAAAATGAGGTAATGCACAATTTGCAGAGTTGCAGTTTGTGTGTTGTGAGAAACAGGAGGCAAACTCAGCCACACACGGACGACATCTCACGTGTATGCGTCGCGGTACTTTACCTCACAGATAGTTATTGAACGTTTCTCACGCTGGCTCCTTGTAGCAAGGTGGTGATGCAAGCCTAGGTCTGCCCAAGCCATGGAGTTTCGGGACCAACCAAAACCGAGGACAAGAGGTAACTATGCATATCTTGACGGTATGATATACCATACAACTGTAATAACGACAATCAAATCCCTGGCGAGTTTCCCTAATTATAATATGCAAGCTGCATAAATGTCAAACAAACAAGTCGTCAAAGCGGCATGCTGTCCAATGGGACACTTACTGCAAATGAAGCTTGTCTGGAAACCAGACAGGACAAGTAAAATTTCTATAGCTATAGCAATTAATTACCCCTGCTTCTATAGTTTGAAGTTCACGGGGTTGATATTGATACTACATGGTGCCAGCTTTTTCTGACATTCTGATGTT
Organism: Rhynchonema sp. JSB1_4; assembly: GCA_030248065.1. NCBI lineage: Eukaryota > Metazoa > Nematoda > Chromadorea > Monhysterida > Xyalidae > Rhynchonema > Rhynchonema sp. JSB1_4. The sequence goes on from JASAMV010006142.1 coordinate 122,466, forward strand.
TCACTTCCATAAAATTGGAAACGCTAATGCATTTCCATGTTTATCACTGGCGATGCCAAATACACGACAAGTGACACTCAGTGACTAGGCAGCCTGCCAGTGATCCGTTCTGTTTTG